>PUHP01000324.1:33271-45863 GCA_006783085.1 Colletotrichum shisoi
CCCCCCCCCCCATTCATCCTCCTCCATTCAACGGCGATTTTGACCCTGGTAGTACAGGGAAGGGCATGGCCAGCTTAATGAAGCACATGCATTTTGCCGTTGCGACGGAGAGAGGGAATGAGTGCCTCTGAGGTTTTCCTGCTGATACTTGAGAAGACAATTTGAGGCACCAAAATCGCCGACTTGGATTTTGTGAGTGCGCCATCCGATAGCAAGCAGAAAGTCAGCAAGATTTGGGAGTTGGAATGACGGAAAATGGGAACACGGGATAATTGTAGCTTGGCTTATCAATACCGTCACCGTTACGTCTTGGACCCGTCTGATCAACCTAGCCAACCGTCTTCTACTTTGCACTAGTATTTGTTCTGATCACTTTTCCTTCTCTTCCTCACCTCGGTGTTCCTCATTGCCTCTTCTCCCACCTCCTCCCACCTTCGTGCTGGGTATGCAAATGTCATCCCGTTCGGTGAACGAAAAGAACCCCCGGCAGCCAGAACGGCCTGGAGTGAATCCAGATAAAGCCTCCACCCCCGTGTGTCTCTGTACCTACTTACTACGGAGTACATAGTACTTGTATGCATCCTTGCGTACCGATTGGCCTCGGTCGGTTTGGTGGCGACCCTGCCTCAGTTCTTGCAGGGCCTCCCACGACATCTCACCCCCCCCCCCTTTCCCCCGAGAAACTCTGGCCACACCACACCTCCTAACCCGCAGCCAGCAGTCTTGGCCCTGGACTGCACTCTCTCTGCGTCCCCCTTTGCCGCGACGGCCGCTACCTCTCTCTGTCTCTGCCCTGTCACTGAAGCCGTCGGACCAGTACTGCCGTACCCGTCTAGTTCGCCCGCCACTCTCAGGGCTAGTCGCCATGCCGCCCGCAACGCCCGCAACGCAACTCTGCGTCGGCTTGTCGGGGCGCCGGGGACATGCACATTCATAAGCTTCGCGCATCCCGCGCCCGTTCTGCCTGGTCTTGTTCGACTCATCCCAACTGCTGCTGTCTTTTCCGACGACCCCGCGACGGCCCTTCGCGCTCACTTAAGAGGCTTCGCTCACACGAGAGCTCTGCCAGCAGGCTCGTTTTAAAAGAGCATCACTCACTGTCGACCGACGACTGCCGCTACCCAATCCTCCGGTGAGGTCGACATATCCCACGGCTTCCGCCCTGGGCCGCCATTTGCCAATTACCGATTCGGCGATAAGATAGCCAAGTGCCAGCCAGACAGGCACGATGGCTTCCCCCCTCAATCTCGACGACCTCAATTACGTCCACCTGGTGCCGTACAATGGCTCCGGTCCTACGGGAGGCGACTCTCTGACAGAGGACCTGAACATCTGGTATGAGGTAGGTCGTGGTTCCATATTCAGCCGCACACGCCTCACTCCCATGTACGCCTTGCTGATATGGAGACCCGCAGACTGGTGACATAGGATGGATGATCACGGCTACGGCGCTCGTGTTGCTCATGATTCCCGGCGTTGGGTGAGACTAGTCCACACACCTAACCCAACCTTATTACAGTACTGATACAGGTCTCTGCTACAGATTCTTCTACTCGGGATTGGCCAGGAGGAAGTCGGCCCTCTCTCTCATCTGGCTCTCTGTCATGGCGACAGCCGTCACCAGCTTTCAATGGTTCTTCTGGGGCTACTCTTTAACCTTTTCGCACTCGGCTGGCGCCTTCATTGGCGATCTTTCGAATTTCGGTTTCAGGGACGTCCTCGGCCGCCCATCCGTCGGCTCCAGCCGCCTCCCCGATCTTCTGTTCGCCGTCTACCAAGGCATGTTCTCTTGCATCACCGTCGCTCTAGCGACCGGTGCTGTCGCCGAGCGTGGACGCATGCTGCCCTGCGTAATCTTCATGTTTATCTGGGCCACTGTCATTTATGACCCGATTGCTTGCTGGACCTGGAACCCTAGTGGCTGGTCCAACAAGATGGGCGGTCTCGACTTTGCAGGAGGAACGCCGGTGCACATCGCCTCCGGCACCGCTGCCCTGGCTTACTCGATGATGCTGGGCAAGCGTCGTGGCCACGGCACTCACGAGCTCAACTACCGACCTCACAATGTGACCCACATTGTCATCGGCACCGTCTTCCTCTGGGTCGGTTGGTTTGGTTTCAATGCCGGTTCGGCTCTGTCTGCGAACTTGCGCGCTGTTATCGCCGCCGTCGTAACGAATTTGGCAGCCTGCGTCGGCGGCATTACTTGGTGCGTGCTGGACTATAGACTAGAGCGCAAGTGGTCCACAGTTGGCTTCTGTTCCGGTGTTGTTGCTGGCTTGGTCTCCATTACGCCGGGTTCTGGTAAGTGCACGATGCCATAATCATCGCTCGCGAGAAACAGTTGGCTGACTTCTCGTAGGATACGTTCCCGTCTGGGCTGCCGTACCTTTTGGCATACTCGGGGCTGCGTTTGCCAACTACGCCACTAAGCTTAAGTTCATCCTCCGAATTGACGACGCTCTCGACATTTTCGCGGTTCACGGAATCGGTGGCCTCGTCGGCAACATTTGCACCGCATTTTTTGCCGCCAATTACATCGCACACCTCGACGGTGTCAGCGAGATTGACGGCGGCTGGATCAACCACAACTGGATCCAGCTCGCTTATCAACTGGCCGATTCCTTCAGCGGCGGTGCCTACTCGTTCGTTGGCACGTGCATAATCCTCTTCATCATGAACATGATCCCTGGCCTCCGCCTACGTGCGACCGAAGACGCTGAGATCTTGGGCATCGACGATGCCGAGATCGGCGAATTTGCCTATGACTATGTTGAGCTCACCAGAGAGGTGCTCAACGACATGGACAATGAGGCCGCTAGTCGGTACTCGAACGACATGGCTTCTTTCCAGCCCATGGAGAAGAACAACAGCATCCCATTGATGGACATCCGCAACTTTGCCGGATCATCACAATACCCACCGCAGTTCGGCCACGCTCAGTGAAGCACGGGCAACTAAAGCTTCAACTGCACAGCCTCCTGCAGCACTCTATTTCTCGTGTCTCAAAAAACCGCCCACGACAAGGCCCTAGTTCGACATACCCTGCTATTTGTTCACTTAATTGATACCAAATACGAAGCACGGCGCTGTCGCTGGCTCAACTAGGAAAAGAGCCGTTGGCCCATGCAGGACGAGGACAGCTGTAGGATACATAGCGGTACAACATACTAACCGCTCGGCATAGAGAAATGAGGAAACGAGCGACGTCTTTCTTTGTAGATAGTATATTGTTGGACTTTTCGAAAACTCCGGTGATACCATGGGAAGCGGAGGATGAGACGGTCCTTCCCTGACCGATGTACTTTGTAATTACGTGAAGAAGAAAAGAGTCTGACATGCAAGATCAGTGACCACTTTAGTCTATTCCAAATTTGGACAATAACTCATTCGATGGATCAATGTCTCGTTACTATTTATTGCCGGTTGAAGTACAGAGAGTACTCGACCTTTGTCCCTTGGTCCTCCCATTCTCATTTGTTGGCGCTCTCGCAACCGATCTCTGTGGGGATGTCTGTCCTTGCCTGAGGCTTTGCCACAAGTCGTTAGAAGACGAGATGGGAGAAATTGGCGATAGATGACATCTGGTTTCCCTCATAAACTAATGACCCATCATACTCATCGCAGCATCCTATCATCCTGTACAGTTGGATGCAGTTCGCGAACTCGGACTTCTGCATATTGAACATTGAACGATCTGTTGTAGGTAGCCGAGGCCGGCTCTTATGAGGCCGCACAGGTACACCATGATACAACAAACGCAACAAGGACATGCTATGCTCAATAAAGAATGATACGTTGGTTCCTTTTCGGGGAATAACAGTATCACGAGAGCTTCCGAGCTCAAACCCATCCTGCGGGCCGACTTTACACCCAGCTGGCTACCTTTCATGGCCTGCCTGCCTGCCTACCTAGGTACCTAGGTAGGCAGGCATGTGCTGAAGAACGCTCGTCTTGGTTTGGTCGATCCACTACAACCTGGCGTCAATCCCCCTGGAAAGAGCCTATCAGGCGTTGTTGGCTCCTACGTCCCTTGCTAGCAAAAAGCCATCAGTGCCAGTATCGGTCTTCATTGGCTGACTTGCAGGCGGCCACAGCACTAATGCGGTGTTTCCCCACGCAGGCGCAGATTCGGCCAGTTCCAACATCTTTGCTCCAGGGGATATCTCGAAGGGCATCCATCCATCCATCCCTTCCTTCCATTGTCACCGCGTCAAATGGCAACTCATCATCAAGCATCTATGTATGCCACACCCTCGCACCCTTTTTTCGGAATTTCGCCCTCTTCCATAACCGGTTCCATGGTTCCAACAGGCAGCACCCACCTACCACCGCCATGATTCTGGTTCCCTTGGCATCATTGAAAGGTTCCTGTGCATCTCTTCGACAATCAGCGAACCACCATGACCGACACAAACATGTCCTTCAGAGATAAAGCGCGGTTTTTCCGCCAGCTTGAAACTCTTGGTGGACAAAGTGATGACAACGACAACGACGAGTTTCAAGAGGCTGAGCTACGTAATAGACAACAACTAAAGGCCTTCCAAGCTGCAGTGCAACCCCGACAGCCACTTCAAGAGAAGACACTACAAGAGCCGCAGTCGCAGCCGCAGCCGCAGCCGCAGTCTCCCCTTCCCCAACGACTGAGCCCAACCCCTAGACAGACATCGTCCGTTCCGGTCCCGGCTTTGCCTACGGATTTCGGACGCAAGGACTTCATCGAGCGGACCCCACTTGCCGAAATCAAGGGTTCCGGAAGGAGGGAAGCTCCTGCCACGGATAGCTTCGTCGAAGACACACCCATACCGGATTCTTTGGCTCGGCCATCGCTTCAGCCAATTCCAAGTCTCACTAGAAGCGTCGCTACGCCTTTGTCAGTCGTCAAGCACATGTTGCCTCGCCGGGTTGACAATTCCCCCTCTGTCGCCGCCATGAAGAAGAGGAAGCGAGACCCTCCTATCAAGACTGTGCCCGAGGACCAGCGGATTTTTCGAGGCTTGCAGTTCTACTTCATTCCCAACGATGACATTGCACCGGCCAGGAAGATCCGTATACGGAAAGTCCAGGAGTTCGGCGCATCTTGGGTGAGGTCTTTGGAGAGCGCGACCCACGTTATAGTTGACAGGAACTTGGACTGGAAAAGCATCGAGTCGATCGTTCGACCAAAGAATGGAACATCTCCATATCTTGTTCTCAGTGAAGAGTACCCTTTGGACTGTCTAAGATTTAAAACTCTGCTCAATGCTGAACAGAAGCAGTATCTGGTCTCTGGATGCCCAGGACCATTTGCTGCCCCAGCGGAACCTCCAGCTGAATCTCGCGGTGTCCAGCCCTTGACAACAATCTTGCCGGATTTGCCACTAAAGTCCCGTCAGAAGAATCCGCAGAAATGGGAATATGTCCCGCCATCGACCCCATCCAGGGACCAACAGTCTGCTGGAATTACGGCCGAGGAGGATGTGGCTGGTGCACCAACATCTACCCTAATGGATATCACAGATATCGTACAGCCACCAAACACACATAGGGCCATGAGGCAAGGTAGCATTAACTCCGAAAGTGGATCTCCTTCAGTTGAGAAGCCGACATCCACACCCGAGGATGAACTGGAAGGCGTCATTTCACAGATGCAACAGTTTAGGGGTCTACCGCTGGGCCATGACGACGATGACACGACAACCTCGACGCAACCGCCGGAAGAGGACTCTAGTGGAGGTGAAAATAGCTCCGATGACGAGCGGCAATGGAAGAAGAGGGCAGTTGTAAAGGCCCGGGGCCGTAAAGACATGGCGTGGGAGGACAAGTTCGCATGCCATAAAGGGGGCACCAAAGGTGGTGACGAAACGAACCCGAATGGTCGTACAATCGAGATTTTGCAGCAAATGTGCAATTACTACGAGCGTATCAACGACACCTGGCGTCCCATAGCTTACAGGAAGGCCATAACACAGCTCAAGCGGCAACCAAACAAGATATCTACGGCCGAGGAGGCAATCCGACTGCCTGGGGTGGGCCAACGATTGGCTGACAAGATTGAGGAAATCGTTACGACGAACCGGCTTCAACGACTGGAGAATGCGGAACAAGAGCCCATGGACGAGATCTTGCAGATGTTCTTCAGGATTTACGGCGTGGGCAGCATACAAGCAAGCCACTTCATTTCGCAAGGGTTTCGGACACTAGAGGACCTGAAAGAGAAAGCGAGGCTCACCCCAAACCAGCGAATCGGCATCGATCACTACGACGACCTCAATACGCGCATCCCTCGGTCCGAGATCGAGCTTCTCGGGGCAGTTGTGAGATCGGAGGCGGCAAAGCTAGATCCTGCAGTGCAGCTTATCATTGGAGGGAGTTATCGTCGAGGCGCCGATGACAGCGGCGACATTGATTTCCTCGTCACCAAGAAGGGGACGAGAGCAACGTCTGAACTCGTACCATTCTTGCACCAGTTGGTCGAGACACTGGAGACGCAGAAGTTTCTCGTTGCGAGACTTGCAGGATCTCGAGAGGAATCGGATGGCAGCAAGTGGCACGGGTGCTGCGTTCTCCCTAAAACTAGGGGCGTCAATGACGAAAATTACCGGCGGGTTTGGAGGCGTGTGGACTTCCTCTTGGTTCCAGAGACGGAGATGGGTGCGGCGCTAATATATTTCACGGGAAATGACATTTTCAACCGAAGCATACGGTTGTTGGCATCGAAGAAGGGTATGCGGCTTAACCAAAGGGGCCTCTATAAGGACGTGATGAGGGGTCCTGGGCGCGTCAAACTGACAGAGGGCGAGCTGGTGGAGGGACAGGACGAAAGGAAGATATTTGAGATACTGGGGGTCAAGTGGAGGGAGCCCCATGAGAGATGGTGTTGAGGAAGGCCGAGGCACGTTGAATAGGTACTAAAGCGTGGTGTTGGATGGGTCGTTTTCTGTTGGCTACTGAATATCCAATTCGAGGGAGTGCTTCCGAGCCATATATTTTCAAGCTGGTAGAACGGTCCACTCACCGGCAGAGAAAAGCGTGCAGTGCTCCTCGTGGGACAAACGATCCAGGGGAGCACTAATTCAGGTATCTATCTATCTTGCAGCATCACATGCCAGTGACCCACCCTGTACGGCGTACCCGCGAACACTACAGTGGAGAGGGACAAGCTGGCAACAAGGGTTCGCCAGCTGTAGACGCTGTTTGAAAGAATGAAAAAATGAAAACAAGAGGAAAGAATAAAGTCAAGCTGGGAGGGAACGTGTCGCGGTTCTGGCTCAAAGTGGGACATAAAAGTGGGGTCATAGCGGATGCAGGGTGCAGGCGGTGACGGGCATGAGGTGCAATCAGGATTGTGTTTTTTTCTTTTGGGTTTTTTTTTGCCGTGTACTGACTGTCCCGCTGCCGAGCGCCCCTCCTCCTCTAGGTAGTCTCTGTCAGGTCCCAATTCTGCCGGGCCCGATCGTGTCGAGAAGGTCTGTCCCCAGTTTCCAGCGCCCATAGCCCCGCCGACCTTTTTCCCTTTCTTCACCGCGCCGACTCGATTGCCCGTGTTTCTTTTCCCTCCAGAAATTTCCTCCCTCCTTTCTTCATTCCTGTTCTTGGATTTCGTTTCTTCCTAAATCGAGACCTTCTACCCAAGTCCTCTTCTCTGTTCCTTGTAATCGCACACACATACCCTACCACTCGACGACCGAAAAAGTTTCGTCGCGAAGCAAAGAAGGGGAAGCAGGAAAAAGAAAGAAAACAAAACACCCCAACTTCACTATGGGCAACGACACGCATATGGAGGTTGATGCCGCCGAGCAGAAGCTCAAGGGCATGGAGCACTCTGAGCAGCACTACTTCAAGAGGTACGTACGGTTGGATATTCCCTTCAGAACAGCTGGCTGGAGATGGCGAATCCCTCGGAGACTGCATCATTTGCTAACATTCCTCCGTTCAGCTACGACCATCATGGTAAGTCCTATTTCGCGATCCGAACGAGTACAACCGAAACATGATATCTAACCGTGGTGGGTGATTGTGGATCAGGCATTCACGAGGAGATGTTGGTATGTTTCCCCCCCGACTCACAACTGGCTGCCGCCTCTCCTGGCCGGCTAGGATCTTTGAAAGGCCTCACTAACCATGTCGCCCCGCAGAAAGACGAAGTCCGCACGCGCTCCTACATGAATGCCATTGTTCAGAACAAGCACCTGTTTAAGGACAAGGTCGTTCTCGACGTTGGCTGTGGAACTGCCATTCTGTCCATGTATGCAAACCCCCTGCCTGCGTCGACTTCCAAAACGAAGGAGAATGCCTAGATAGACTAATCATTTGTGTCACTCCAGGTTCGCCGTCAAGGCTGGCGCGAAGCACGTCATCGGTGTCGACATGTCCACCATCATCTTCAAGGCGCGCGAGATCGTCAAGGTGAACGGCATGTCTGACAAGATCACCCTGATTCAGGGCAAGATGGAGGAGGTCGAGCTCCCTTTCCCCAAGGTCGACATTATCATTTCCGAGTGGATGGGATACTTCCTTCTCTACGAGTCCATGCTGGACACCGTTCTGTACGCCCGTGACCGCTACCTGAACCCCGACGGTCTCATCTTTCCCGACAAGGCCACCATCTTCGTTGCCGGTATCGAGGACGGCGACTACAAGGATGAGAAGATTGGATGTGAGTTTGGAAACTTGCCCCCCGCCTCGGCAAAGCATGGCCACGAGATGCGAACAAACGCTAACGATGGCCAATAGTCTGGGACAACGTGTACGGCTTTGACTACAGTCCGCTCAAGGCCACGGCCCTGTCCGAGCCTCTCGTCGACACAGTCGAGATCAAGGCTGTCGTGACGGACCCCACGCCCGTTCTGACCCTGGACCTGTACAAGTGCCAGGTGTCGGACCTTGCCTTCACCACCCCCTTCCGCCTCTCCGCCCGCCGTGACGACTTTATCCACGCGCTCGTCGCCTGGTTCGACATTGACTTCACCGCCGCCCACAAGCCCATCCGCTTCTCCACCGGCCCTCACACCAAGTACACCCACTGGAAGCAGACCGTCTTCTACCTCAAGGACATGCTCACCATGTCCGCCGGTGAGGAGGTTGACGGCACCCTGCACGTCAAGCCCAACGAGAGGAACCGTCGTGACCTCGACATCAAGATCGAATACAAGTTCTTGACCGAGGACCCCACCCGTGCCGCCGAGGGCGTCTGCGAGTACAAGATGTGCTAAGCGCACCCCAGTCCTGGACCCGGTACATATCATTTCCCACCCCTGGAGAGTTGGCCCCCTGAGAAAACGATCAGCAAACATCCGACCACAGCAAGACTTCACGAAAAGCCTTTGGTAGTGTTTCCCCAAGGAAGTGGGTTAACCTACCTGACAATGGGGGAGCCACCGAGATACCCAGCTTTTGCTCCCGCCACGGGCGACGAAACCGCCTGTGATTTGTTTGCGCCCAAAAGTCATTTTTGAGAGGAGAGAGAATCCAGCCTGGCTGCGTAACCTGCGCCGGCGAGGAGGTATGGCGCGGCCTCCTTCCATTTTCGAGATATCCCACGCCCCCCCTCCCTTGTGTTATTATTTTTTTGGCATATTCCGGTTCGACACGAGTCTTACCGCCGAAAAGCGTCGGTGCCGTGATGGAGAAGGAATGAGAGGAAGGAAAAGACATAGAAACCAAGGGCATTCTCTGCCTGCCATAGTAGATCATGACTAATGAATCGGACATGAACCTCCCACTCGCTGCCTCGGAACTGTATGTGATCCATCTAAAATAGGAGTGTTCCAGGGATGGGGTTGATTGTCTTCATTTAATCGTCGTCTCTCAGAATCTGCGAAGACGTTCTAACGCGCCTGTCTATCAATCATGCAAATGCCGTGGTACTGCTATGCTTTCTGCCTCATCTCACATCCCCATCACTTCTATGTTCAATGTTCCCATGCAAGTGGACAAAAACAAGGGGGGAGGGCAAATGGACAGAGCTCAAGGCCCGCTCCCTTCCACCTTTCCCTTTCCCATCCCCTCACTTCCCTCTACCACGTCTAGGCAGATACAGCTCATGCCGATGGGATGAATGCCTAAATGTAAAGCAGGGCCCCGCTCCCTTTTTCCTTGCCTAGACGCCACCCTGACGATACTTTATCCCGCGATGCAAAAATCAATAAAAAATCCCCCCCCCCAAAAAAAACCCGCCAAGTCTGCCTCATCTGTACACCCCTCCCCGCGCGTCCCCGCCCCCATCTCTCGCCTTGCGCTGTCCCGCTCACATGCCACCGGGCCCATGCGTGATCCAGTCCTCGACGACGTCCTTGCCCCGGAACACGACGCCAAGCATGACAGTGAACTCGTCCACCTCGCGCGGGTCCGCGAGAGCGAGCAGGCCCGAAAAGTCCATCCGGCTGACCCACCACGCCGTGTCACCCTCGCGCGACCGGCTCCAGCGCTCCGCCGTCGTGGCGGCCCACAGCCGTGCCTGCGTGGTGAACCCCATGTCCGAGAGCCCCATGATATGGTGGTGGAGGTGAGGATGCGGATGCCCCCCACTGCCGCCGCCGGATCCCGAGCCCCCGAGCTTGCCGTACGCGCCGCCCTGCTTCGCCGTGGCATATACCGCGCGGACAAGGTGTGCCATGATGAGTACGCGACGTATTGACTCGGCCATCAGCCACCGGCGCCACGCCGCCTTCAGCTCCTCCTTCGTCAGACGGCCTCCTCCTCCGGGAGTGTTGGATCGCGAATTATCCGGCGAGAGGTCGTGTTGCTGCTGCTGCTGCTGCTGCTGCTGCTGCTGATGCTGTGGGTAAGATGACGTGGCCGACGAGGATTGTTGCGGCGGCGGAACGTGCGCTATCACTTCCGGGATGACGGAGGGGGGCACGGCCTCTTCGGCGAAAACGGCGGCTCCGACGCGGGATTGCAGGGCCGACGTCCACGCCGCGAGCACGGGCTCGACCGAATCGGCGAGCACGCGCTGGCGGATGTCGCCGTCGAACCACCGCACGATCTGGTACATGACCAGCGCCTGTAGGGCGGCGACCTGCTGCGGGAGGGTCCAAGTTGCCTGTTCGGGTACGTAGAGTAGGGCCGTAGCCTTGGCCTCCACGACGCCGAGGACGAGGGCCGAATTCTCGTTGTTCTTGGCCGCGTACGCGGCGCACGCGCAGAAGCAGTCCTGTAAGACGGGGGGCAGACCGTCGGCGCCGTTTGTGGTGGGTAGGTAGAGGGCTGGGTGGATGAAGGGGGCGACGCCGTTCTGGCCCACCCAACGCCGCGGGAAGCACCTGAACTGCTCGTTGCAGTAAAAGACGGCGTCTCTCGAGATGCAGTCGCTGGCGGGCGGGGTCATGACGGAAGGGGAGGGCGTCGGCGCGGCAGCGTTTCCATAGAACAGGGACCACGGGGTCTCCGCCTCCGGCACGAGGGGGACGGGCATGATGTTGTGGAGGGAGCCGGTCGGGGTGCCGGCGGAGCCGCTGAGGACGTCTGTGAAGAAGTTGAAGTCGGCGGCTGCAACGGCGGCCTCGAGGGACGGGTAGTTGCAGTCCTCCAACCCCTTTTGGGTGCACCGGCCACAGCGCGGGAGGCGTTGGTCGCATCGGCGCTTCGCCTGCTGACACGTAGTGCAGGCGCGGCGCCGGGTCGATATGAGGGGTGACGACGAGTTCGACGGGGCCGACATGGTGGTCGAGTCCGCAACCCGCTGGGTGGTTGGTGGTGTGACGGATGCTCCGATGAAGGTTCCCGGCTTCTTGGCTGGCGGCCCCGGGTGACGCCGACAAGGGACAGTGTATGCTTGGCTGTGTAAGAATGCGGTGTGGTTGTGAGTGCGTATTGCGTATGTGGATGCGGTGTGTATGTGTGTCTGACCGTGTTGTCGGGACGGTTAAGCTTCGTCTTCCACCCGAAGAAGCAAGCAAGCCACGTTCACGACGGCGGAGCAGAGTAGCCCTGGCACGACCCTCCAGATGTCAACCTCCCACTCCCCCCTTCTTGCTTGGCGCGACTCGGCTGCCGACAATCTTAACGGCCAACCGACGATTTTTCCTGTGCCCTGGGAGACTTCCTAGTACCGTACGGACGGAGCAGTCGCTGCCGGTCCGGGGTAGCGGCGGCGGCGGCGGCGGCGGGACAAGTTGCGGCTCTCCGCTTGTGGGGTGGAACTCCGCTGCGGGCAACGGCTTTCCGCGCTGCTGGGGTTTCCAAAGGGGCGGCGGGACGCAGTAACGATCACCCGTCTGGTCGTTTCGGATCGGGCGATTCTCCGCAGTTGGTTGCTGGACATGATGAGGGAGATCCGGAGTCTCTTTTCTCAACGTGTCCTGGGCTGCCGCCGGCCCTCCTCCTTATATGGGGTGTTGGCGCAGGATGCGGGATGCGGCCCAGGTTCCTCCTACGCCTTCTCGTCCATACGAGCCATACACGATGGGGACTTCGTTGACCTGGATGAATCGAGAAGGAACGACTGTTGTCCGATCTGCTCCAGGGAGTCAATTGTTCAGAACGCTAGCATCAAGGGCCTGGCCTGACTGGTTAAGTCATCGAACGTCGCCCATGAGTGAGCGTGCGTAAGGAAGTGACCTGAAGATAGGCCGTCTCCCATCCCCCCCCCCCCCACCCCCCCCCCCCC
>PUHP01000325.1:10785-33937 GCA_006783085.1 Colletotrichum shisoi
CCTCCTCCTCCTCCTCCTCCTCCACCTCCTTCTTCTTCTCCTCCTCCTCCTCACCGTCCGCCCTCCAACACTTTCTCACGCATACTCACATGTCCGTGTCAATGTTACCTAAAGGCCACAACCGGTCCTGACAATCGACGTCTGACAGTGCTGTGGATGCCAGCCGGCGAAGCCTTCGTGCATCCATGCCCGACGGAAACGCCTCAACAATCACCCCGACCCGTTGGTAGTCTAAAATAAGTCCCAAAACACCCGTCATGACGGCCGGCCCCATGCCCTGCGTCTCCCCGTCCCACTGGGCCCTGTCGTTTCCTCCCGTGTGGCCGCGCCGTGGTCTTGTTGTCTGGCCTCCGGTCTGTGTTGCCCCTCCGTGCCACCGACTTCCTCCTATGCTTCTTACTGTACCTCGAGCTGCTGTTGTGGTATTGTCGTTATGGCGAGGAGCAATGGTAATGCGTCTCGCTGACAACCCCTTCACCACAACCCCGCCAAGTGCTGATCTCTCGATAAATGCGGTGGTGGCGCGCGCCAGGCTGGTCGGAGATACCCGTCGATCCATCTGCGCTCCCCACTTCCCTTCCCAATCAATGTTTCACGACTCAGTATCCGTATTCCTGTGTCGGCCGCCAAGCCCCTCCCGTATCAACCTGTGCTGGCACCACGGCCGTTACCTGCGCCCATCTCAACTTTTCAAGCATTCCAGCTCACAGCCAAGCCACCAGAATAGACCAGTCAGATCAGGCCTCGCAAGCACGCCTCGCGACCAACCAAAGCTTATCCTCACGGTGAACCGATCGCCCTGGGCCTTTTTCATGCTTCGTCTTTCATGGGGGGTATCATTACCTTCGAGACATCCTAAAAGTATTTTCGAACACCTTGTCCTTTTATTCAGGCTCCCCCGCCGACGTGCGCTGCAACATATCTCCGACGGCGCTCAACGAACCGTATCCAGGGGAATACACAGCATGATTTGACACACCATCTCCCGGGCCACGTGCTGCTGATTGTCATTACATATTATGTTGGCGTTGCAACAACTCAAATAGCGGTTAGGCTGGCCTCGGAACCACCCCGAAGTCCGGAGGCTGGAAGGGAAGCCTCCACGCCCCGGAGATCCGCCCCTCACAGGGATCTGCTGCGTCTTCGGTGAACCGTAAACCGTGAACCCTCATGGAATCCCTACCAGACATGTTGTTGGCTTCATGCGGAGACACCCAGAGCCTGGAGGGTGACTGTTGTAGCGTTCTGTCACCGCCGAGCACCACCTCATTGGGGCGTTTCTTGATGGACGATGGCTCTTTCTCGGGCCTGGGCTGTGATGTCATTGCAGATGCCTTTCTTGGGCGTTGAGATCTCGTCCCTGTGACGAAACCCCGTGGCGAACCCGCCTCTGCACAGCAACGTATGATCCGCATGTCCCGCCCAAGCATGAGGGCGCCATGTCATCGGCCTCGAGACGAGTGAAGGCTTGCGCCCGACGCCCTGTCATTTCGCCATGGGAATGGCACCTGGTAGCCCAGAGGTGCCAGCCAATCACCGCCCAAAGCAATGCTCGACTGGCCTGGTTGTCTTCATGCTCTGCTCCTAAACAGGCACTTGGCGAGGATGACGAAGGAGAATTTGACGCGGAAACCCCCACTCGAGATTCGCTCGAGAGGTGGTCTCGTTACACTGCAGGAGTAGGGCGCAGACGTACAGCACTGACTGATCAGGGACAACGGAATCCCAACTCCCACAATTTCTGAATGTGGGGAGTGGAAGTAATGCTCCAGACGCCGGCGGCGCGGACCTCATTTACACTGCTCATGCTTGGTATTGCCACCGCCCTCGCGCCGTATTGAAGTGTGATTAGGCGCTCCTAGACTCCAGTTCTGCTGCTGCTGAGCCCGCATCCCATGAGGGTTTGCGGCGAGGTTGGCCGTAGCCTGCTGGAAAACGCACAATCTACCTTCAGTGACAACCAGAGGGCCAGCTGCCGTAGCCGCCAGCCCATGGGGAGCGCCTGCTGGATCTGCTAAGGTGACGGTGTCGTTAGAGGGGATACGGCCGATGCCCGGCCAGACACAGGCAGAGCAGGTGTCGCGGCGGCCGGCGGGGGAAGAGGGTGTGCCGCCATCGGAGATTGAGGAGTAGTCGACGGGGCTTCCACACGTGGGGTCAAGTTGCCGTTGGACAATTGTATTTCTAAGCCGCGGCACCTTCGGGCAACAAGTCTAGGTTGCGAGACTGTTCCATACGTACTGCCATCAACGGCTGTCGCCCAATGACACACCTCGGGATTTGGACGAGGAACTGTCCAACAAGCTGTTATCGACTCATTGAGAGTTGTTGTGAGACAACCGCGTACGGCTGGAAGCAAGCGGTTGTTGAAGGATGCAGGCTCAACCAAGTCGAGGAATGCATAGGTCCCCAAAGCCTGCGTCCAGGGTGAGGCTCGTCCGACGGGTAAGTTTTGGGTGAGATGGTGTTTGTCTTGCTTTGAGTGATGAAGCTGTCAAATATCTAGATAGTTGAGCAACTTCATTGAGCCTTCGTGCTATCGTACCTCCCCCGGGGCCCCTCCTCCCGCCCCCTCTCCAACTGCTGAGTTGTTTTCTTGCACTCATCCCCCCCTCCCCCAAACCGTCCACGCACAAGCCATCCCCGTCGGTGAGTGCGCGAAACCCAAAAACAGAGAGAAGAAACCTAATTGCCTAGACTGCCGCAGAATCGTCCATATCCAGGACAGTGCCCACCTCTCCCGACTAGTCACTGATATGCAACTGGATGGTGGTAGGCGGTCACTGGCGGATGCGGACTGGCTGCACCGAGGTGCTTAAGCGGGCGGTTGCTATAGCCTATCGATAAGATACGTTGTAGCGGCTGGCCTGGAGCCCCCGAATGCCCCGGCGGCGGCTCTGCTCTGCGATTCCATTCGATGCAGGGACCTTCTGTGCCTGGAGCAGCTGGGCTGGGGGGGGCATCTAGATGGATCATCAAGCCAGAAATTTTCTGATGCTTCACTCCCTTCCCATCCGCTCAATACCCACCCACAGTTCGGACCGCTTTCAGAAACGCTGGGCTCTCAGACGTATCGTCCGCTAAAGAACGACGCCAGTTGATCCGATAGGGCCTCGTACTATCTTCATTGTTTCTTTGTTTGGCTCTAAACTGGATTCTGCCGTTTCAGGACCAGGCAGAACGACATTGATCTTCAGCCGCCGGGTTACATCCGTCCTCCCCCAAAAGAGCCAACCATAGATGAAAGGCTGACGCTGATGCTGATGCTGAGACTGAGACCGAGACCAAGATTGATACTCTTCGACTGAGATACCAGACTGCCAGACCCGCCCACCTTTGATTCTAATTATATCTGCATCTGCAGATATCTTGGCAATCATCTCGGAGCAAACGCAGGCTTACCTCGTAAATAAAACAAGGCCTTGTGAATCACGATTTTCAGAAGAGGGGGTAGTTGATCGAGGGTCAGTCTTCAGTCTGATCAATCGAAGTCAGGAGCCAAAGAACTGGAAGGGAATTGCAGGTTTGCAAGTGCACAGAGAGGAAAGGCGAGAAAAAAGGTCGTCGAAGGTGAGGGTGCCTTCCAACTTTGTGCCCTGCCTCGACAACATCCCACTACCTACCTACCTTAGGTACCTTACCTAACAGATCCAGCCTGCCCCAGCCTGGTTGGCCAACATCGCCAGGTCACCTCTAGCGGTTTCCCTGGATTGCCTTTCAGTAGGGATTTGAGGACAGGACGCCATACTCAGCCTAAGAACATACCAGGCAACTACTTTTCTTCAGGTATCCAATATTTTCCCAGCTTCTTGGCGACTGCGCTTGCTGGGTCTTCTGCAGCGATTTCTTAGACCTCGTGCCTACAACGTCAAGAGAGAAGAGGATCGCGTCGGATCAAGTCCAAGAGACCTGTACTTTCTGTTTCTACGAAGCAAGAGCGAGGTCTTGTTACTGTTACCGACAAGCCGGCCGCAGCGAGTCCTGCGATTTCCCATACCCAGTCAGCTCTGGCCGTCAGCCTAGCATCTTTGACTGCTCGCCAGAAGTTCCGACTCTGGTCTTGCCTGCCGACGTCAGAGAATACATCGCGCTTCGGCGATATTTCCGTCAGTTGCTGGTCTCCGATCGGACTCCTTCCTGAGCCACGGACACTCCCTCGGCACAAGTTTTTGCCTCGAGCATACGACAGTGTAACCCCGCAGTCATTCGAAGGCAAACATCTCCAAAGGCAACGCCCGACAACGCAGTACACAATTCTGTCTCTTCTGTCGGCAGTCGTACGCCTGACGACTTGGTAGACCAACCTTGTTTTCCTGTTAGAGTGAGTCACGACACGGCGACGACTCTTGACTTTGCTTTTCCACATGCTCCTACTAACACATGCAAGCTGTGCTTCTGTACAATCTTCAACCCATCCTAGGCACTGTACGTCGCGATGCTTGCAGTTGAACGCCCTACGCAACCCAAGGCGGGCTCCGAGAGGCATGACGACCAGTCTGACGAGAAGGTCGAGCATACTGGGCCTGATGCCATACAGCCTCATGTTCTCATCGATAGGCTTGTTCCGCAACAGCTGGGTCGAGGAGTGCTTATCCCGTTGAAGACGACGCTCGAAATCCGTCAAGACCACACCATTGTGCAGGCCTTGATCACCCGAGCGCCATCTACGTCCACTAACAATGTCGTCAAGTAAGTCTGATAACTGTATAAACGTGGTTCCTTGCTGACCTGCTTCCAGCTTGATCCGCTCGATGCTACCTGAAGGCGTGGCTAACAACTTGCCTCACCTGCGCCGATGCGCGAAGCCTGCCGATATGCCGGCTCACCTCAAGACGCAGTTCATGAACGACTCTCCCGAGGGCCGCCAGGTCCATACCGGAAAATCGACTTGGATCTACATCATGCTCGGCGAAGAGAAAGACTTTGACCGATACGACTTGATGGCCAAGCTGTCTGCCATTGATGGCATGGCCGAGAACGTCTTCCTCACCAAGATTCCCATTCCAGCAGTGCCTCCTACCTCCCAGATACAGGCGGCCATGTGGACGTCGCAGTTCTGGCCCACGGTGTACAGGAAAAACAACCCTCTCGGACCACACCCGAGCATGGTTGGTCGCTCGACGGAAGCCATCAGGGATGAGACGTCTCTGTGGATGACGCTGGCCCACAGGGTCGCTTTCCAGGCCAAGAAGGCGGGTGTCGGTGAGCCCATGGGTGCTGTCATCGTTCAGCGCGAGGGAGGAAAGTCCACGCTAGTTGCAGTCGCCGGAGATGCTCGTTGGCACCAGGAGCCCAGTCGCAGCGGTACCGGCAACCCTATGGGTCACTGCGCGCTCAGAGCTATGAGCATGGTCGCGCAGAAGCTCGTCCGACACGAGAGACGGGCGGCTGGGCGTTCTAACTCGCCCCCCATCCTCGAGTACGACATGTTCCAAGATCTCCCGCTCCTCGAAGATGAGCTCACCGTCTACAATGATGACCATCCCAATGCGGAGGGCTATCTGTGCCACGGTATGGAGATGTACTTGACCCACGAGCCTTGCGTCCAGTGCTCAATGGGAATCCTCCATTCGCGAATGGGCAAAGTCGTCTTTGCGCAGCGGATGCCGCTTACCGGGGGCATGTGCTCGGAAGACCGAGGCCACGGCCACCCCGGATTGGAGAATTGCGGTGGCGGAGAGGGCCTTGGTCTCTTCTGGAGACGCGAGCTCAACTGGAGCTTGCTGGCGTGGGAGTGGGAATCGAGCGACTGTGTGGAACCTTTGCCGCCGGTTGATCACAGAGCCCATGCTTAGTCCCCATGGGACTTTACGACGATACCTAGGTGCTTATGGCCGAAAAACCGGCCTAGGCCAGAACAGTCTTTGTGGAGTGAGATGCCAACAATGATGAAAGTTGATTGCAGGCTCGGTTCACCAGTATCGCTAGCGCGCCGAACTTTGCGCCCACCCCTTTACGGGCTCTGTCTAGTACACTTAGCCAACGGCATTTTGTTTGTAGGGCCAAAGGAGGGGTTAGAAAGTCCTATCATCTTCAGTCGGGCATCTATCGGTAGAGGGAGGCCTCGAGAGCATCGTAGTGGTCGTGGTGGTGTTGGTGTGGCCAGACATGATACCCATGCTGTCTCAAATAGAGAAGGCAGCAACGTTAGCAATGAACAAAAAAGATTACTACTAGGCTCGTGTGATGCAAATATCGTCTCTACCACTATCTTTTTTATAAATTGTGATTCTGGAAGAACATCCCAGTGCCGGGTCCTCCGCCGAAACAGTCCTGCCGGCAGAGAACAGACGTTGGGCTGATGACAGAGCGAGCAGCGCTAATGGTCGGTAAGATCTGTCTGTAGCGGTCGTGCTTTCTGCGGGGAAGCAAAGCGCCTTATCTTATCAGGCACGGCCAAATATGGAAGGGGCGGCACCGCGCAGAGCGGAACCACCACGCCCATTGAAGTGGTCCCTCGTCACCGGCCCTTGCCGAACGAAGTCTTCATTCTTTTCCCCCGTTACATGTTTCGGCATGCGCCTGCGAACAAAGGCAGCCGCTGAGAAACAGGCCCCAAACCCGCTGCCTTCGACACCCTTTTTCTATACTCTACAGCAAAAAGCTGCAACATGAGTCTTCTTTGACTCCCTTTACCTACGCGACTCCTACCAGGTGGCTTTGCAACGGCTCTGACGCATGCGTTTGCAAGCTCAAGCTCCTTGGACAAAGGCTACCGACCTCTTCAACCCCCGAGCTCGAGCTACTACGACTACAAGACGCCTTCCCTTACCTCCGATACTTATAAGACGACGAGCCGCCGCATTTTGGCAAGGCAGACCAGACGATCGCGATCGCACGCTGCAGCTTCTCTCCACCATCTTGAACGATCTTTACGACATGCCGGCTAACAAGAGAGGCGCCCCGTCGTCGAATTCGACGAGCTCGAAGAAGCGCAGGATGGACAAGGACGTGCAGAAATACTATGCTGTGCGCACCGGTGCGCGCCCAGGTATTTATCTGACCTGGGCCGAGTGCCAGAAGCAGACGGCTGGCTTTCGTGGAGCGCAATGTGAGTTCAAGAGCCTTACCCGCCAAGGGGCCACTCCCCTTTCCTAGTCTGATCGGGAGACAATTTTGCTGACTGTAAGGGTCGTCCCTGCAGACAAATCCTTCCTAACCCGAGAGGATGCGCAGGCGTTTGTGGACGGCAAGAAGATACCGAGCGAGGAAGGCGAAGAGAAGCCGCTGCGCTTCTATGCCGTCGCGCGCGGCATCTTTACGGGCATCTTCATGGACTGGGGAACAGCGTCACTGGCGATTGCGGGGACGAAGGGGCCTAAGTACAAAAAGTTTGACACGTACGAGGACGCGCTGGATTTCATCCGAGAATGGGGCGACGAGCAGACAATTACCATCGCGGAGAAGGAGGCTCGGCGCAATGGGATGACGGTGCCGTCGTCGAATAAGACCTTCGTCAAGGCCGAGAAGTCAGAGGATACCTCCGATTCGGATGATGACTCGGAACAGTCGGACGATATTCTCTCTGTGGAGCCGGAAACAAAGATCTACACGCAAGTTTACACTGATGGAAGCAGTCTGGGCAATGGAACTGCAGGATCTGTGGCAGGCGTGGGCGTCTATTTCGGACCCAATGACCCCCGGTAGGTTCTTCTATCTAGTCCTTCAAACAATGGATCCCGCATGCCTCTGTACCCTGCGTTTTGCCGCCCATATGAAAGCAAGACACGGAAGAAGCTAACGCAGCCGGTCTAGAAACGTCTCTGAGCGCCTCGAAGGCGAGCTCCAAACCAACCAGCGCGCGGAGCTCACCGCCATTCTGCGGGCATTTCAGTTGAGCCCGTTGACGCAACCGATAGAGATTGTGACGGACAGCAAATACTCAATCAAGTGCGTGACAGAGTGGTACGAGAACTGGGAGAAGAACAAATGGCGAACCTCGACGAACAACGAGGTCAAGAACAAGGACCTGATCCAGGCGGTGCGAGAGGAGATTGCGAAGCGTGATGCTGCGGGAACGAAGACGAACTTCGTCTGGGTCAAGGGACATAACAGCCACCCGGGTAACGTAGCAGCGGACGGGCTCGCCGTCGCCGGGGCGAGTATGGGCTTGCCGGCTAAGGGACGAAAGAAGCTCAAGTGAGGGAGAAGTCTGCTCAGCGAGAAGTGGTTCCCCGGACGACGATGCGTACGAAGAGCTCACAGACGCTAGACGACACGTTTGTTTGCAGGTAGACGAAGTCAGTCGAGAGGCAGAAAGCGGTGACGGGCAGCGACCCTGGCGGCACCAACTGGTTCCAGCGATCCTCGGATGAACACCTGATACCATCTGTTATCGGGCTGCAGTAGAGAACTGAGGAGCATCACGGACAACGCTACCTACACACTTGCGACGGAGGACAGATGTGGACATATGTTACGGAGGGTTCGCTTTTCGGAGGAGTTCGCATCTCGATGATCGTTGTATCAATGGGGTGGGCAGTTTTTCAGCGTTTGCTAATCGTTACTTTTTATCTGTTGTGGATGCGGCTGTATTGTTTTGCGCGTCATATCTCGTTCTCGTCGAAGACCGTTCTGGCTCTTTGGCATTGTCATCACTCGGAGGCCGACTCCCTGCTGTCGTTGCAGTACGGTATCATCGGCGACGACCGCAGGATGGAGAGAGCAGCAGTCTTTTGTTTTTCCCCCCAGTGATTTCAGCGCTTACAGATGAGCTCGGTTCGGCAATGATTCTGCTTAATTTTGTTTGTCCTTGTATGTAAACCTTGCCGTGGATATCCCTCAGTTTTCGTGCAACTCGGCTTCATTGTTGACCAAAGTACATACCGACCAGCGGCTGTCTCCTTCACGGGAGAAAACAAGGTCTTTTCATCAGGCATATGTATGTGCATGTGAGTGTGTGTATGTGTCTATGCTTCTCATCGGTCTGTTTGAACCTGTCTTACTCCGTAGCGACTGTACAACAACATCTCGCCTAGCGAAAGGTGATTTACCGTCACCGTTTGTCTTACTTCTTGACCATCCCCCCGCCCTGTCAAGGTCGCCGCGCCCTGCCCCAGACCTCAAAGTATTTCTCGCCTGCCCCGGATGAAAACCTAGGCACTCTTCGCGAGTGAGTCGCTTACAGCGGGACCACATACTACCGGTAAAGTAGCCAGCCGGTCGGTCGGTCGGTCGGTCGGTGTGAGAAGCGTGCGAGCTAGGCAAGGTCCAGCCGAGGGAACCCCATGCCGAGGGACCTAGAGAGATTTTAATTTTAATTTTATAGGGAAATCGACTGGCCTTGCGGGGGCAGCTGGATAGTCAACTTGGTATGTCCTTAACAGTTTGGCGTACGGAATCGGTACTGAGGCCTATTCAAAATACAGCACGGCTACTTGTCGGCTGACTAGCGCACGCGAGGTAGTAACTTTGATAAAGGGGAAGAAACACCTCATCTACGCAGACCCCCGGCCAAACCCAAATCAACCTACCTTACAGAGTACCCCATGCGCCTATCATTTCATCGATGTAGGTAATTAGTGCGCGGGCAAACAGCACAAACAGAGAGAGACAAGCCCCTCACACCCTAGGACCCCTTCCCAACCAGCGGTGATGACGGCCAGGCAGGCTCCAGCCCAGCCTGGCCCGCCACCACTTTGCACTCTGACGTTTCTTCTTTTACCTGTACTCTCTTGCTCCTTCTCCCCCTTACATCGCGCTTCTTCCTGGGCCCAATCCCCTGCTCCCCAAAACCGTCATCTGCATTCACACGTTTCCCGGATCTACACGCCGAATCGGGAAGACGCCGTTGCCTTCAATTGGGTAGTCCTCCCCTCCGTCAATCACTTGTTTGCAGACCGCTATCTCTAGTCCCAAGGCCGCTGAGAGAGGGGGGCCAAAACCCTGTAGGCCGAGGACACGACAGCCCGGAGGACGCACACGCATCAAGCGTAGGAAAAAGAAGAAGAAGGAAGGGGAAAAAGAAAAAGAAAAAGTAAGGCATATCGTCACGACGATCTCCAATGGTAGTTGGCCACGCAAGCGCCATACATACCCTCTCGCCGACGTTTCGAACCCTGCGATTCAGCCAGTGACTACGGTTTCGTGGTGTGCTCTACGCGTACTCCCTCCATAAACGAAATACCTCATATCTAGGGTATTCTGTTTCCCCAGCTATTGCCTATCCGCTCCGCCTCACGCAGAGGCCATCGATAAGTCGGCGAGCGTTTGCTGTGTTTGGCAGAGAGGGAGGTGGCTACACGGCCGTCACATTCGCGGTCACTTGTAGGACTATCCATCACAGGAGATCGCGGGGGTTTGATACGTGAAATCACGAAGCCTGTGGAGGACCCAAGCCGATTTGGCTTCTTGGCGAAAGCTTGAACCCCAATTTCGATCGTTTTCTTTCGTGTACAAGCACGGCAAGTTGCAACCATGCCTACCCTCGCGCTCACAAACTTCAACATCGTGGTCGGCCTGCTGGGGGGCTGGATCTCGTTGTTCGGGCTGGTGTCGTTCCTATGCAAGGAGACATACTACCTCTCCGAAGCCCGTAAGTGTTTGCCAGCCAGCAAGAGTGAAAGGCCTAGAACAGACGTGATGTGCAAATAGTCCCGCCATCCACTACGTCCCCTTGCCTTTTCGATCTCCCCTGCCCGAGATCCAAAGCGACTGACACACAATCGGCAGTGATATCCCTCTTGGCGGGCGTCGCCTTCTCCCCTTCGGCGGCAAACCTCATCAGACCGCTAGACTACGCAGGCACTCCGGCCAACGTCGAGGCCGTCACGCTCGCCTTCTCGCGCCTCGTCCTTGGCGTCCAGCTCGTTCTCGCCGGCGTCCAGCTGCCGAGCAGGTACCTCCGCACGCAGTGGAAGCCCATGACCTTGCTCGTCGGGCCCGTCATGACATGCATGTGGATCGCGACAAGCCTTCTCGTCTGGGCCCTGACGCCGCGCCTGCCGTTCCTGCATGCCCTGGCCATCGGCGCCTGCGTGACGCCCACTGACCCCGTGCTGTCCAATGTCATCGTCAAGGGACGTTTCGCCGACCACAACATCCCCTCGGAGCTGCAGAACCTCATCATCAGCGAGTCGGGCGCCAACGACGGCCTGGGCTATCCGTTCCTGTTCTTCGCGCTGTACCTGATCAAGTATATCGGGGACGGCGGCGAGCAGGTGCCCGGCGGCGCGGGCCTCGCGATGGGGTTGTGGTTCGGCGAGACTTGGGGGTATACCATCGTCCTTAGCGTCATCTACGGCGCCGTCGTAGGCTGGCTGGCCAAGAAATTGTTGCGGTGGGCCGAGAGACACAAGTACGTCGACCGGGAAAGCTTCCTGGTCTTTGCGATCTCCCTAGCGCTCTTCATCGTCGGGACATGCGGCATGATCGGTAGCGACGACGTTCTGGCATGCTTTATCGCGGGGAATGCCTTTACATGGGATGATTGGTTCCGTTTGGAAACCGAGGACGACTCGTTCCAGCCCACCATCGACATGCTGCTGAACGTCACAATCTTTATTTGGTACGGCGCTGTCATTCCGTGGGACGATTTCCTCCACAACGATGTGATCCCGATCCATCGCCTTGTTGCGCTAGGCGTGCTTGTGCTACTGCTCCGGCGCCTGCCTTTCGTCTTCGCGATTCACCGCTGGATACCTCAGATCGAGCAGGCGAAGCAGGCCATCTTCGTGGGCTTCTTCGGTCCCATCGGAGTGTCGGCCGTCTTTTATCTTTACGTGACCATAGAATTCCTGCACACGCTGAACGAGGGCCACGAGCCCCGCGCTGATGTCGCTCACATGGCTGAGGCCGTCCGGGTCATCGTCTGGTTTCTTGCCGTTTGCAGTATAGTAAGTCTCGCACAACGTAACACATCGAGGTCCGAAATAATCGTTCGTCTAGGTTGTCCACGGCTTGAGCATTCCGCTCGGAAAACTGGGCTACTACGCGCCTCGTACGCTGTCCAGGGGCATATCCTTCATGAGCGGCGACGGCGGCGACGACTCCGGTCCATTTCGGATCCGAGGTCGGGTATTGTTCCCATTTGGCCGGTCTCGATCCGAAGGGGCCGATGGGCCAACATCTTTTGATGCCGAGTCTCGGGCTTATTCTCAGTCTGAAAACGAAGGGAGTCGGCCAATCTACAGAATTGGTGGCTCAGTCATCCCCCAGCGCTTGGCGGGCGCAGAAGAATCGGACGTGTCTGCTCTTGAGCCGAGACGGCCCGATCAACCGGGTCAATATCCAGGTCCCGAGCACGGCGGTGGTAGTTCTCAGACAAAGGCGGCTGAACACCAGTCACCGGCGCCACCGCCACCAGAGCTCCAAAGTCGCACAATCCGCTTCCCGGATGAGACACCCGCACCTCGGGGATTGCAGACACCATGATGCGGAACATTGCAATACACACTTTTCTGCAAAAGCGTTTCTCTACTCAAGGGTGACGGGGGCAAGGAGACCAATATGGTCAGTAGTACGTAGAGCGACGTCGTCCGTGCGGGTTTCTCTGCGCTTGAGCCCGAAGAAAAGATGCGGGCACATCCATGAAAGAATCAAACGAACAATTGAAGAGTAATTGTGCTCTTTATTGAACAATTTGCCATTGACGCTCATTCACGCCACCTCTTGGAAGTCGTATGCGGCAGACGTGCTGTCGGATTTCCGCTAGGGAGCCAGCTGGTACTGGGATGTCGCTCATTGGTGCTCTTGGTCGATAGCTCTAGACTAGGTTACCGCCGCCTTCCGAGTCCAGATGATTAGTCTAGGACGTTTCGATCAAGGTCAGATGGGAGAGCAGCTTTATGCAAGCGCTCCGGAAGGCGCCATAATTTACATAAGAGTTTGTGCAACCCCCGGTTTCCTGCGCAAGCTCCGCGGTGTGTTACGACCGGACATGGTGAGTGACACACGCCTGCGAAGGCTAATTGTGAGTTGTGGTGTCGAGGCGTTTTGTGCGAGATTCGGAGCGACCGCGGGGCTGAATAGTAAGCTAGATTTCGTAGTGTTTATTGGCAGGTTGGCACAAGTTGGTACAGTAGCACGGATATCCCGCTCAGACTGCCAGGCTTGAAGCTGGGCTGGCCCAGACCCGAACCCAGTCACCGTCCTGGAAAGAGGGAAGTTGATCGGCTTGTTGAGTTGCCCTGCTCGGACGCGGTGATTGTATCGGTGCAGGTTTCCACAACCATCTGCGGGATGGGTTGCATTTACCACCGGGTCGCGTTCCTGACGCTGGGAACAGCGGCAGCCTATCAGAGGGCTGGCGATTGACATCGGATGCAAGCAATGCGGCGGGCTTACATCGTGCCAACCCGTCTTCCGCCGGTTCTTGCGTCGTAACTGCAAGCGGCCAACGGTGGGCAGCGGTCGCAATGGCTGGTGTTGCAGATAATCGTTGTCTTGCATCTCCAGAAGAAAAGATGGATGAGCCAATAGCCAAGGGTTGCCTCCCGGAGGCAAGTTGGAGAGATTGTTTGTCTTGGATTGGGTGAAGAAAGGTCGGAGGGGTTCCTGGAAGGCCGAGTGCTTTATTGGGGGGTAGAAACGGACCGGCCGAAGTTAGGTTCAGAAGATGCCGCAAGCCGCAAGGAGGTTGCACCATCCGTTGTTGAGCGAGTTTGCATGGTATCGCTGCATCATGAGAAGGGCAACCGAGGGCCGCTCGACCGATGTTGATACGTTAAACCGACCGGGAAGAAACCGGACACATAAAGTCAAGGAACCGGTCGGTACATGGCCATCGCTCTGCTTTTGGCTGTAGAGGACGTGTAAGCGTTACGTCTAGGATGAGCCGGTCTGTAAGTTAAGGTCGATGATTAGAGTCCTCAAGAGAATTAGTTTCCCAACGGCAACGGGTTGGTTCGGTGCAATTTGAATTCAGTACAAATACTATGTAGAAGAGTCCAAGATGCCGCCTCCGTCCATTTTCGGGCGAGCACGCAGTGGCGTGGCCCAACCAAGCGTCTGCACCACCTGGTGTTGTGACAAGCAAGAAAGGAGTCTCACAGTAGTTGCCATCCGTTGCGCATCGCGAGACTGGGCCAAATGTATCGTAGTGGAGAAGTCGAGGGATATCGGGGGAAACTTGGTGGGCAAGGACGCCCGACCCTCAAGTACGAACAAAGAACGAGATCGTCTCCGGACTCGTAATCAGGCCAAGGGGGCTCGTTTGCCTCAGCATCAAGCTGCAAGATGAGGAGGACTGACGTTGCTTGTCGATGAGGGGCAGGGTGTGAGGCGCGAGGTGAGGCAAGGAGCGGCACTGCAACTCTGCATCGCCGGTGCACATCACATCCTGGACACCCGTCAGGGACTCGGGGAATCAGTGCAGGCTGAGCCAACAATCGCAACTTGCAACAGGGTCAAGGAACCAAGGGCTCCAAGGGGCCTTACCGGTATGAGAAACAGTGGAATGGGGGAGGCGATCCGAGGAATGTGTGGTGCCCTCTGGGCTGAAGTGGATTGGAGGTGGATAAGCAGATTTGCTGCGCAAGGGTCGAGCGTGTACCTTGTAGAGAGGGCGACAGAAGGAGGGCTCATCTCGCAAGGGTAATGTCATAATTTACCAGGTATCGATACCCGAGGTGTCACATCTGCCCTGCTGGGGCAGGTACCCACAACCTAGACAATACAACCACAGATGACCATACCATAACAGCTGGTAGCACAACCAACCGAACCAGGGCCTCGAGCCTTTATTAAAAAACAAACACCGTCAAGAGCGAAGAAATCCACGGATCATGGAGACGATTCCTAACGACTATTAGCTGTATCAGCTATGAGTTGCTCGTCAAAGATGCCACCAGGCCAAAGATGCCACCAGGCCAAAGATGCCACCAGGCCAAAGATGCCACCAGGCAATAGCCACTAATTCGATCAATCGAACCAGAAGAACACCGTCAAGAGCGAAGAAATCAGGCGTATCGCCAGATTTAGAAGAAAAACAAGGATACTGGAGGAGATAATGGGATAATACGGATAGGAGGACTTTGGAGCCAGGGCAAGGCAGTGAGGGTACTGCATTTTTTGAAAGGGGCATACTGTCACATCTGCCCTGCTAGGGCAGGTACCCACAACCTAGACAATACAACCACAGATGACCATACCATAACACGAGGGGGGCCACTAGACGCGTGTTTTAGTTGCGGTGCCTTGCTGGCGTGAGGGAGTGAGTGTGCGTGTGCGTGTGCGTGTGCGTGTGAAGTGGTGTGGTCTTTTTTTGCCTGCTTATCAGGCAGTCTGGAAGCGGTAGGGAGGAGGAGGTCGGTCGGGCATGGCAGCGAAGGGATGGGCGGCGACGTGGGATGGAGAGAGAAATGTTTCGATTTTGCAATTTGGGCTCACACTGTACCCGGACCCCAGTAAGGGACAGTTTTCCATTCAAAACTCCTATTGGGCAGACCATGAGTGGCTTGAATGGAATCTAGCGCACCGGGGAGGGGCTGCCATATATCTTGGCGGTGCGTGGCGTGAGTGCCACACTGTGCGTTCGCGTAAGTGTTCCGTCACAAACGTACGGTGCTCCCTGAGGTACGTACTTTTTTATCTTTTCTGCCCGCGTGAGCCAATGCGGTGCCCTGCACAGTAGGCAGGCAGACTGTCGGCGGATACTTGCAATCTCGACACCTCGCTCATGATTGCGCATTGCCATACTTTTCCATTTGTAGGTTTTTATACCAGCCCACTCAGAAAGTGGGCCTTTTGAAATGCAGATGCAGGAAGACGTAGTGTACGGATACACCAGGAAAGAGCAAGAGTGGAAAGAAGAACGATACCAAAAAAAGAAAACGGGAGAAGTAGTGAGATTTGTCGTAGTGTCGAGAGCACCCTGGTCTGGGTAAGGTAGGCAGGCAGATGCCCACAGGGGTGGATGGACACACTCTCTCGGTTGGCGACAAGGCTCACGGCCGCATGGGCGGGAACAGCACAGGGCGTAAGTCAGATCCAGCTCCCAGCACGCCAGCGAGAGTTCGATACGAATCTAGCGTGCTCAAGGTGCGTCCGTCCACCTTGGTGAGTGTCATGCCCAAACGGGAAGCTTGAGCACTGGGCATCCGGCGCCACAACACAGCGCCAGCTGCGACTTGGACTCCGACTTGGATCTTGGGTACGGATACATGGCATGGCGTTCGGTGTCTGCAAAAGTGAAGGAATTACCAGCAGCCAGTGCAAACAGCTAGTTGTTGATTGACATTGTGCTTTCTTTTGATCTGCGTGCCTGAGCTTCCGTGCCTGAGCTTCCGTGACTGGGTGAGAGGCACAGAAAATCCATCGACCAAACCACTATTTCTCAACTCACACCTCACTTGAGATGGGCTCCCACCCACGCGTACGGCAAGTGCTTCTTGGGAAATGAGACTATAGAGGCCATTAGACTGGCCGGCCCTCTGTTGTACTCGTTCGATCTCAAGATTGAAAGAAATGCATCTTGCGGTATCCAACCCACACCTCGCCTTACACGCTGGCTGTTGCGACTTGGACATACGGGGGGGGGGGATACAATAGAATAACACAGCGCCCACACACACACAGCGCACATCACCAAACCATCAAAACCCTCTCGGTCCACATTTTGTTCCATCTCACCATCGTTTATGCTTTTTTCGTCGTTTCCACGCCTGTGCCTATCTGGTCTCTCTCGGTGTACGAGTACCGTCGTCGCCACGGCCCGGCGAATTGAGTGAGCATTCGTTCTCTGCGGCTCGGTGCTTATCCCGACCCAGTCAGCGCTGCTACCCTTGGACATCTTCTACTAGCAAATCCAGCGAGTGTTGTTGCCTCCAAGCCTCCGAATACCAAATCTCCCTCCGGTCGCCGGGACAAATAATGGCGCCCATTCGTCAAGGTCGCACAATACCGGTCGACACCCGCCGCCACCGACCAGTCTGTTCCCCCTCCCCTGGTCTCCTCTCGTCTCGAGGTCGTCATCCTCTATGCCTTTCCTTCTTCGCTTCCCTCCAACGGTCTTCGCGCTTCTCTCAAACCTCGATTGGTTCTGGACGCAAAATCTAGAACGACGGGCATTGGCTCGACTGGTTTGGTTCATCTGTCCCGATTTGCATCGCCCTCGCATATCCCCTGTTCACTTGCCCAATTCCGAGTCACCGCTCTCCAAGGGACCGGCTGCTTTTGAGACATTGTTACCGCCTCGACTGGACTGGGATTGGGACTGTCCTGCCCGCACCGCACGTCCCGTCGGTACACGTACCTGTTCGTACATGCATCCGCGCCCACCAGACTCAGAAATCTGAACATACAATTTCCGCCCAGGGCTTTGTTTTATTTCATTTCACATAACCCCTCCCTCCGCTCATCCTAACCTAACCCAATATTACCACTGCCCCTCCCAGACCGGGGAAACGCAGAGAAAGGGAAGAGAGAAGGAAGAAAACAACCCACGGACTTCCAACCCAGCCAGCCTCCATCCGTCCACGAGGAAGACAGGCAAAAACCAAGAGACCACTCGCGTTCTGCGGCGCTACGCTACAGTACCATGTATTCGTACCCTTAGGTCACCATATCTGTTACGCACCAGCTCCGCACCGTACCCTACAGACGGAGAAAGATTTGCAGGGCCCTGCTGCTACTGCGACCGACGCCGCTCAACCTCCGGCCACCTTTCTCACTGCCCAATTGCCCCGACGGCCTCTGGTCAGCAATCCCAGTTACACCGTGTATCCGCCGCCCGCCCGCCCAGGCCCGGCCCAGCCCAGTGCGACACTCGACTACCACCACCACGTCGGTCACTTGAACCCTCCTAACCTCAACTCGCGTAAACCGGGTCGGACTCGCATTAGAGGGAGACTTGACAGTGGGCCCCCACTCCACCGCCTGGGCTACACCACTTTACCACGAGACGCCCTTTTCCCCACAACATCCCCAGACCGAGCTTTCACCTCCTCCCTTTTCGTCGCCATCTCCGTCCTCCGTCGCCGTCGTCGTCGTCGTCCTTGCCGTTATCGTCGGCCTCGCACCTACACTTTCCATCCCTCATCGTTGTCGTTGGCCAAGGTATGACGACTGCTGGTGCCGCGATCGGTGCCAGCCCTATGCCACCCGTTCCGGGAATGTCCCCCGCCGGCGAATTCAACGAGTTCTTGGAATACGAAGACAACCAATTTGGTGACTCGAGTCCCTTGCCAACAAATTTCGATCTTTCCGCCCACGATACCCTCACCCTATCCGATTTCCCCCAGTCTCTTCACGAAGTAAAATCGCTCGAGCCCCAGGCCACCCTGCTGGCTACCGGCACCGTCGCCGCCGGCTCACCCGACTCCCTCATCGACTCGTTCCGCGATTCGTCCTCCGACTCTGCCTCCTCGAAAAGGACCGGCAGCTCCGCCTCTGGAAAGACGGCCCTGACCGCCGGCGACGTAATGATGACGGATGGGGCTAACATCAAGTCCGACTGGAACCCCACGCTCTTCGGCGGTCGTCCGGAAGACAACGCCTTCATTTTCAGCGGAAATGGCGACGCGACGTTGCCCGACGGCCTCGACTTCAACGATGACAAGTTCATGGAAGAGTCCTTCGACTTCGAGAGTGCGTCGAGCAGTCCCAACGCCGCCGGTGCCATGAGCATGGAATCGCCAGAAATGCCCACCATCCACGCAAACGCAAACGCACCGCAAAAAAGCATTCCCCCGACCAACCCTAGGTCCGGAAGTCATGGCAAGCGGAACTCAGTAAGTCTCCTTCCCCTCGCGACACGGCAGGAAAACCGCTAATTCGGCACAGCAGTACTCCATATCACAACCCATGAATGGCCTCAAGATGACCAATTCGAGAGAGTGCTCCCCAATGTCCCAGAACATGATAACCAGTCACGAGGCGTCGCCGTCAGCCTTCTTCAACAACAGCTCACCCTCACCCGGCGCGCCCGACTTCTCCAACGCCGCCGCAATGGGTGCCATGCACCCGAATGGCTTCTGGCCCGGCAAGCTGGATCCTGCCGCGCATCAGATGGTCGCCAACATGCCTATGCAGCCGCAATATCACACACACGACGGTCTTCCGGTCTCGATGCCCCAGCAGATGCCCATGTTCACCCAGCCGAATTTCGATTTCCTCACTCGCGGCTGTCGGTTGACGATCCACCCCACACCTTCCAAATCACGAGTCGAAACGCAGATTCCCATCAAAATGACTCTCTTCCCGTTGCCTCCCGGTATCAAGCGCCTGCACCTCCCAGTACACACTATCTCAAAGCCCAAGCTGCTAGCGAAGCCACCAGCCGAACGGACTCCCGACATGTTGGAATTGTACACCATGCTAGTCTGCACTAGCGCAATGCAGAACGAGGACAACAAGCGCAAAGCCTTCCAGCGCGCTGCAGCCGCCACTCACAATCCTGTCATAAACGCCCGGTCCGTCAGTGATGAAGACGACGAGGAAAACAAGCCCCAGAACGGAGGTGAGGTGCGCATCTGTGCTGGCTGTATCACCCGCGAGCGTAAGCGGGCAGCGAGGAAGAAAATCAAGAAAGTTGAGGAGGAGGAGATGTGGAATCGGGACGAGACCAGACGCGTGATTGTTTTCAACACCCAAGAGGTCAAGGAATGGCAGACTCCCAACGGGGTCGTCTCCGACTCGACGGTAACCGGCCGCCCGGAGCCTGTAGCACCACCCGGTGCTATGCAGGTTGATGCGCCGATGCGGATCGCTTGCTATTGCCGCCACCACGCCGAGAAGTTGGGCTTCCAGGTCATCTTTACCATCAAGGACTGGCAAGATCGGGTTGTTGCGCAGGAGATGTCCCAGTCCATTATGATCACCGACGATCACAAGACGCATCCTATTCCCCAGCATCTCAACCCCCCTGCGACGCAAGCCTCCGACAGCACCAACATCGTGCCCATGATGAACGCCCCGATGGAAACCAGCCCGCTCAGCTCGGGCGGTGCACCTTTCCGACTTTCCCACTCGAGCTCCGATCTCCAAAACATGCACCGTAACTCGGCTCCTCAGTTCTCGGCTCCGAACCCGACGGCCAAACCGCCGGTTCCCGCCGCCCCCTCAACCACGGCGACGCGATCACTATCGCGACCTCAGTCTCCCAATGCACATGCTGGACCGCAGACCAAGAAGCGGAAGGCTAGCACTGGGTCGCGAGTACCGATAGGGATGGCAATGACACGTCTGGACACAACGCCGCCGCCTTCTCAAATGCCTGGAAACCCAGGACCTGCACCCGCCTCTGCGTCAACTTCGCCGTTTACGCCCAACCTCACCAGCTTTCACACCCCTCCCGAGACCGTGTTTGTCCAGAACGGTACGGCGCCGATCATGTCGCAAGCATACGCTACTGGGCCCCCCACGCCCAACAGCAACGACCAAACCATGTTCTCCAACGCGAACCGCTCCGCCAGCATGGACAATGTGGCGGTTCCGATGTTTTCGGCTCCGGCGTCGGCACACCAGAGCCGTGCAGCGAGCCCTAGTGGGCTGCGGAACGGGGTCAACGCTGTGTCACAAAACCAGTTCAATGCGATGTCATACCTGCCAACAAATGCTGTTGCTCCAGCTCGGCCGCAACCGACAATCCATAAGATCATCCCTAACGAAGGTCCGAAGTCCGGCGGCATTGAGGTTACGATCCTCGGTGCCAGCTTCTACCAGGGGCTGGAAGTGTTGTTCGGCGATCAAAAGGCCACTACAACCACATTCTGGGGCGAGTCTTCTCTCGTCTGCCTCCTGCCTCCATCGCCGGTATCTGGTCCCGTGTTGGTCACTTTCAAGCAAAGTCAGACCCAAGCCGGACCACCGTTTCCCGCGCTCTCCAAACAGAACCAGATGTTCAAGTATGTTGATGATGACGAGGAGAAGCTCATCCGTACGGCGCTTTCGATCTTGGGCCACAAGATGTCTGGTCAGATGGTTGATGTCAAGGAACTTGCTCAACGCATCATTGGCCAAGGAGATTCTAGCTGGGGATCGGGTCCGTCGGGCAACACTGGCTTCGGCGGCAGCACATTCACGATGAGCACAGAGTCGCAGCTGCTGAAATGTCTGGAGCTGATCGACCTCGACGACAACCCTAGGATGTCTAGGCTCGACTTGAGAAGGTCTACAGGCCAGACGATGCTACACATGGGCTGCGCCCTGGGATACCACCGATTCGTTGCCGGGCTGTTAGCACGGGGTGCCAATCCAGACTTGCGCGACAAGGGCGGCTTCACCCCGATGCACTTGGCAGCAGTCAACGACCACGAGTCTATCGTGCGCAGGCTGATGCAGGCGGGTGCCGATCCCACGATCCGAAGCCTTTCGGGACTTCGCCCGGCCGACGTCGCTCGGTCTCGCAAGGTCATCGGGCACATCCGCCGCTGCGAGCGTCACATCCGCTCTCGAAGCGGTGGTTCCCTGCACAGCAGAGCCAGCAGTGCCGCGTCGCTGAGGTCGCTTTGGGACCCCTTGACCATGTCTAGTGAAGAGTCAGCAGACGACGGCGAGGAGAGCCCCGAGTACTCGTCTGGCGATTACGAGGACGACGAACAGGAAGAAGAAGACTCGTGGCTTGATATGCGCCGTCGATCCAGCAATCATGCATTTACGCCACGCCCAGACAGACAGCTACTCTCACGAGGCCGGGATGAAGTGCAACCAGGACTTGCGTCGCCGACGAACGCGATCGCTTCTGCTGTCAGGGACCAGTTCTCCGCCCAGATTCAGCAGTTCCAGCAGGCGATGGCAATGCATTTCCCTAACCTGCCTCAAATGCCCGCCCTCCCCAGAATGCCGATGCTGCCAGATTACCATGCCTACCTACAACAAAATCCTCTCATGGGCAGGGTTACCTCGCTCATGCCTGGCATGTCTGGCATGTCTGGCATGTCTGGCTCGCGGCCGGGCTCGGCAGACGACGAGACTCCCAGGCAGATGGATGGAAAGTGGTGGGACCTTTCGTCTTTCCGGAACAGCAACAACAACTCGGCGCCGCCGCCGGCATACGACGAGATCTTCCCCCAGGAGGAGCTTGACAAGAAACAAGCTGCTGCCGTTGGGGCCGCTGCTGAGGCTGCTGCCGACATGAAATGTGCCGCGCTCTACGATGCCCAGACCGCGGAGACGGTGGAGGCCTCCTCAAGTACAGCCCCCGTCCCAAGCATACTTCGGATTGGGCGCAAGAGCGCCATCACGAAAGAACAACAGCAAAATTTTCTCAGGGCCCACGAGGCCAAGTTCAAGGGAATGCGGAGCGACAAGAACCTGTGGTTCATTTGGGTGAGTTTCTTTTCTTGTAGACGTGTAACAGTTTCACATACTAACGCGGTTCCAGATTCCCCTTCTCACATGTATACTGGCTGCCATGTTGTACAGCCGTTTTCCTCACTACTTTGCCATGGCTTGGTCAATGCTTCAGTCTGTCGCGAGAGTCGAGCAAGTCCCTGATATTGTGAGGAACGTCCAGGACCGTGTGGTTGAGGTCCTCTGAATCGATTCGACCTTTTTCAACCAAACCACCTGACGCGTTTGGGGCACACGCCACCACATCTTGCTCGTTGTTTTTTTCGGATCTACGGGGGGGAAATGGAGTTGGTGTCTACGGGGAACGTGTGGAGCAGAGTTCATCCTCTGTTTACAGCAATCTCGCTGGGTTAAAAGAGACGACGGGCACGGCAGAGGGACGCCGTGCCGTCTTGGGTCAAGGGTTAAGGGACCTCGATATTGCGGAGCGCCGCCGGCACGGAAAGAAGAAAATCTTCACGGAACCAGCAAGTCACCTCACTGGGCATCTTATTCTTCATCTTTCCTTCGGTTCGTCCATTTTTGGTTCTGTTTTTGGTTCGTCGGGGGTATCGCGAAGGGGGTGTCGACTACATGTAACCCAGCCAAGAAAGGCGGGCACACTTGGTCTTGCGGGCCGACAAGAAGCAGCGGGTTGTATCGAGTATATATTAGCGCGGAGTGCTCTTTCCACAACCTTTTTACATAGAGGCAGACATTATTAGTCCAGGCCAAATAATGGCGACACTGAGATACATTCACTACCTTGTCCGGCACCCGTTGACTTTCTCTTTGTGTCCATATCGCGTTCGATACGGCGGGCGTCTGGGTTGTGCCAGGACCATGCCCAGCGGTTGATAGTCGGATCATGGCGTACGTGACTGGACCCCCTTTTTATCGGCCTTTCCTTTTGGGATGAGCCCCCCCCCCCCCCCCCCCCCCC
>PUHP01000326.1:3112-33175 GCA_006783085.1 Colletotrichum shisoi
CTAGCTAGCCTATATAATAATTTAATTAGTTATAGATTTATAGATAACTATAAAATTTATCTTTTTACCTAGGCTAGGAATTAAACCTAAGAGCTTTAATTATAAGTTACTATTTTATAACTATCTAATAAGTAAGAGGTAAACTTACTATATTATTTACTCTAGCTTTAGTTATTAATAATTAACTATAATTAAATATATATTAGTAGGTATAAAGGGGTAGTACTTGCTATTTGTTGTTAATAGGAGTAAAGGGGTAGTATTTACTACTTAGTTATTAGGCTAAATCTACAAATAGCTTTAGCCTAAGGGGGTGTGTTAAAAGTAGTGGCCTCGGGCCGCCTACGTGACAACAGAAAGGTGGATCCGGAAGGCTAATGCACAGCCTCGCTCGGGAAATGTCGGAAACATTGATAGGATGGATCTGGCCACCTAAAAGTGGGGTTTTCCGTGTCAAGGGACATACCCACAGAGAAAAGGACCACAGGGGGCAGGAATCGCTCCAGAGACATACACGTCAATACACACAATTGCACCCGAACTTTCAACAGTATCCTAGGAGAAGAAAATGAGGGATAAATGGGTAGAAGTTGAGAGGTGGCCTGTTGAGGGGGGTGGCCCGTTATGTGGGGGGAGGTCTTAGCGGCCGGCGCTCCCCCCCGAAAGCCCCTACTTCTGGCGTCCTGCTACAGGGGTCCCGAGTTCCGGACCGCCATCGCAAAGGGCGGGCGGGGATGGATGGACGGATGTCACCCAGCCGTGCTCCATGAGCGAAATTTCCTCAGCATCAGCACGGAATGCTCCGAATAGTGCCGTGTCCAATTTCTTCTAACGGGCCCGGACATTGACATTGCTGTCCCTTCATGATCTACCTAGTCTTACAAGCCAAAAAAAACCATCCAAACCCCTTCGACTCATCCTCCTTCTCCAAAGTCGCCGCACTGTGGGTATCAAAGTAGGTGATGCCATCAGTCTAGATCCTCCGTTTCCAGCTCTGCCTCGTCGTATCGACTCCCGCGGGATGCCGCATCGCTGGTCATTCTTTCGTGCATACTGTAAAGTGCTTGTAGCCAAGTGTCGAACATGGCCTCCATGTTCTTGGTATCTTCGTTTTGCTGGCTCATCTCCACGACCTGGTCCCGCAGTCTTTCGTAGGCTTCGATCATAACCCAGATCTGTAAAGATGAAATTTCCGTCCCCATATGCTGCGACCGGTCCAACATGGTAGCTGATAGCTCGCGCGCCAGAAGGTCCATGGCAATTTGCAAGCTTAGGTTGTGGTTCGATGGTACTAAGGATAAAGAGTTGCGCTGTAGGCGAGCGCGGTTCCGTGGCGGCGGCCGCGGCGGCGGCGACGATGGCGACGATGACGGCGGCGTTGACGGAGACTCTGAGGAGAAGGACATGGGCTTAAAGTATATCGCTTCTTCGTCAAAAGCAACCAGAGTACCGTCGTCGGATCTCGGGGAGTGCGCCACGACGTTGCGCAGAGGTGCCGGCTTGTAGACGTCAGGCCGTAGCTTGGCGGAAAGTTTCTCTCCGGCTAGATGTTGTGACGGTGCAAGAGAGGACCGCCTACGTGAGGCTTGCCGCGAGGGCAGAGGATCGGATCGGGCGCCGGTGCAAACTGAGCTCGCGTCTTGTGTTTCGAGGAGAGCACGGTACTGGTCGGCGATGAGGTCGACGCTCGACACCCTGTCAGCAGTGACGGAATCCCTGCCGCTTGCAGGGTTCTCCAGCTGGCCGATGGCGTAGATGGGAGTCTTTGCGCGGCGTCTCATGCTTGATCTCGTGCTTATTGACGAGGTCGGCGAGCTGAGCGAGCTGTCGAGGGAGGGCCTAGGTGTTGTATTGCTGACGGCGAGGTGAGAGAACTCTGGTATCAGCGTTGGGGCAGACATGTCGAAGGAAACCCCTCTAGATGTTTTGTCGGGCGTCTTGGGCGTGCTCGGTGTGTCATGCACCGCGTTGCTCTCTCCCAGATACTGATGCCATTTGGCATCGCTAAGGTCTGGCGACAGACGTAATGAAGGTTGACCGACGGTTCCGGCCTGGTGAGCAGCCACTGCCACCCCGGTATTGAGTTTGTTTGACACTGACGGATCGATAGGTGCGGGACGTCGGATGGACAGGAACCTCTGTTTGGGAAACGTTTTCTGCAACTTGCGCCGTAAGCGTTGCGGAGGCTCTAGGGGCTTGTCTAGATTCGGAGCCGGTGATGGCAGCGAGGGTCCTCGCGAGCGATCCATGTAGGACATGGTGTAACGAAGTTGTATTTGTGGGGGACGGACACGATGTCAAGCAGGCAGTGTATTGGGGGACGTTCTACACAGATGCAAGAGGTCTGACGAGGAGTTATGGCCAAATGTCATATATGCGTCAGTTGGGCTTTGTCGCTGCAACTCATGACTCTAATGGGCAAGTAAATGACGCCCAAGGACGTAGAGTTAGGAGTTTGGGAACGGCTTGTTCCATGCACAGGTGCGCCTGTGGGTGCGAGGGATAGCAGAGGGGGAGAGGGTGATATACCAGAGTAATACCAACGGCAGCACGTTGGGTATGGCAAAAGAGAGTCATGGAGCGGGAACCCACCCAGCCCATCCACGCGTACGGATGACAGGATATGCATGTATAATGATGGAGACGTGGAGAAGCCCTCAGCACAGAAGCCAAAACAGGATTCGTCCGACTGGCTGCGCCCATTGGAAGAGAGGAGAAGCGGCAGAGTAGGAGGGAGGGGACAAACCGGGATGCGGTATGTTGGGTAGGGTAAGATGCCTCGCTTTTTTGCGGCGTAGTAGAGGTGTAAGTCATGGTTGAGGCAGGGCAAGCTAAGCTCAGAACGATGGACAACGCACAACGAGCACCCCCCTTGTACCCACGTCATCGCCGCCCACTTGGTAAAAAGTGACGCGGGGCGGTGGTCGAGGCTCAGATACTGGCAGGGATAATGCAGTGTGGCACCCACACAGTTGCGCTGGGTGCATTGCGGCGGTGGTGTGGGTATCCAGATCGCGGGGGTCTGTATTGGAGTCTTCATGCTCGTTCGCAAATCGAACGCGTTGGAGGGGGGAGAAGGACGGGCTGGCGCGTGGCTGCATTGGACCGACGGGGGTCGGATCAGGCATGATTGTCAGTCAACGAGGGCGATTATGCTGATTGTCCAGCGGTCCAGTGTAGGTTCCCCTGATGATCTATCTTTGGTAGCTACCTACCTAGGTAGTCTACCCTGTAGGTGTGCATTCGCGCCTCTCTATTCGGAGTGCCTTAGCTTGCTTAGGTACCTACCTACTTAGGATGGCATTTGGGTTCTCTTCGTTCACCAAAATGGACAAGCAATGGCTGATGTCACGTGGGAAGAAATCCTTCCCTCCCCAACCCTGCTTTTCCGCCACTGTCCACTCGCCCCCCCCCCAGTTTGTCTCTTTCTCTGAAGCCAGCATGTCTTCGGTGTGGCATTGGCCTGCTACTAGGCAAGTGCTCACTTGAAAGCCCTTCTCTACTCGGCTTGTTCGCGATATAGAGTTCCCCCACCCTCCGCACTGCACTTGTTGTCGATCCGGCCCCGTTGCGGGACGTTGAGAAGCTCTGGTCCGCCCCGGCTGTCCGCTCTTGCACCAACTCGGCCGAAATCGACGCGGTGTTGGAGGATTGCTTGGCATCCTAAGATACAGGCTCACGCAGTCGGACAATCCTATGCTGGGGTGGTAAATGTCGACACAGCGGCCGACCCCGGGAAAGTCGTGCGTCCCCTATCTTACCCGATGCCTTCGTCTGCCGTGTCCGTCATTGGGCCGCGCCTCCCGACATCAGACGAGAGGCGAATGAGCCTCGATCCTTCGGGGATTTCGTCGAGTGCTAAAGCGGCATCTCCGAACGCCTTTCTTGCACATAAGAGCTTCATAGAGAGCCACCGAGCCCAAAGACAGATAGCCTCCGTGGACGCACCAGTCACTGCTATTTCCGAAACTCTTACGAACCATGTCCTCAAAGCTGTTATTCGACCCCATGACTCTGTTGAGAGTCGCCCCCCTCGTGACGGCCTCCTTCTCGGTCTGCTTCTCTTTGGACCAGCAATTCTTCCTCCAGAACTTCCTACACCCAACGACGAGATTCAAAATCGACGGCATCTTACCTGCCTACTTCGATACTTTCTTTCGCGCAGGCTTGCCGAGGGTTCTGGTGCTCTTCACCACATCTACCGCCCTTGGCATCGCCAACGCTGTGACGGAGAAGCCAAACACGTCGCGTTTCTACGTTGCTGGTGCGGTTCTCTCTGCCGCCCACTTCCTCTTTGTCCCGTGGGTCATGCATCCTATCAGGGCCGTCGTCCATGATGAGAGCGACGGCCGGAGCTCCGAGGACCTGGAGAAGTGGCTCAGGGTCCACACAATCCGTACTCTGCTCGTCGACGTGCCTGCATGGGCGTGCTTCTTCTTGGCGATCCTGGGGGCTGTCAGGGCCGTCTAGGTGCTGTGTTCCTACAAGACATGTATCGGCTTGGATGATTAGAAGGACGTAGGGCTAGGTTTTGTAGGATGCCATGCTTTCGTCAAAGATGATTATTCGCCAACGCCGTCCATATCGCGTCGTCATACACATGCACGGGATTTAGAAGCTCTTGGCAACAAGAAACCGCCCATTGCATATCGCGTCCAATGTGAGTTGCTATGTACACCAATGGCTCTCGCAGCCAGATCTCGCAGGAGGTGATGCCAAGACCAGGCACACAACCCATCAACCCCGAATGCCGGGAAAGCGACGGCTCAGTCACCGGCCCTAGGAAGTCTGGCGGGCGAGAGTGGAGGCCGAGCTGGACGTAACGAGGGAGGAATTTCTCCATCAATCAGAGGCCTCGAAAGCAATAATCCGAAGCCGGCTCGGCCAGGTCAACCCCCGGCGCTGGCAAGCGGCCTCGAAGCCGGGCTGTCTCCTGGTGCAATGCCCCACCAAAGGGACCCCTCTCCGCTGCATGCCCCTCCCCCTCCCTTCCCTCCTCCTCCAATGTCTCCCCACCCCTCATCCTGCTGCCCCTCCGGCCCAACTCCAGACTCGGGGTAAAAGCAACAGATGGAAAAGTCGAGTGTCGTAGTCCGTGGCCGGCCAGGCCAGGCCGGTACGCCATTGGCAGAGGTGGGGGGGAGGAAAAGCATCAATGGACACTATAAAGGGTATCGTGTTCCTCTCCCTCAGTACACAAACGCAATGTCCCGCATCCCTCTCCTTCTCCCTCTCTCCCTCTCTCTCTCCCCGTGTCCATCTTCACGATACCCTCATACCTCAATTCCTGCTAGGTCCGGTTCCTCGGTTCTCTTGTTTCGTTGTTATCGATCTGTTTCCCTCCAAACCCGCCGCCATGAGCCTCGACATCACCATCACGGGGTGGCAGACGCGCGATGTGCGCTTTCCCACCTCGTTGGACAAGACCGGCTCTGATGCCATGAATGCTGCTGGCGACTACTCTGCCGCCTATTGTATTCTCGAGACTGACTCCAAGTACTCTGGACACGGCATGGTAAGTCAACCCCCCTTTGCGCCTACCAGCATCGCATAGTCGCTCATATGCCCCCTTACACAGACCTTTACCATCGGCCGCGGAAACGACATTGTTTGCAACGCCATTGACTACCTCGTCGAGAGAGTTAAGGGCAAGAAACTGTCGGATCTCGTTTCCGACTGGGGAAAGACGTGGAGATACCTTGTCAACGACAGCCAGCTGAGGTGGATCGGCCCCGAGAAGGGTGTCATCCACCTGGCCCTCGGCTCCGTCGTCAACGCAATTTGGGACCTGTGGGCCAAGGTTCTCGGCAAGCCTGTCTGGCGCATCGTCGCCGACATGAGCCCCGAAGAGTTCGTCGCCTGCATCGACTTCCGCTACATCACCGACGCCATCACCCCCGAGGAGGCCATCCAGCTTCTGAAGGAGCAGGAGCCCACCAAGGCCCAGCGCATCAAGGATGCCGAAAATAGCCGTGCCGTCCCGGCTTACACCACCAGTGCCGGCTGGCTCGGTTACGGTGAGGACAAGATGAAGGGTCTGCTGCAGGAGACGCTCGGCAAGGGATACCGCCACTTCAAGCTCAAGGTTGGCAGCAGCGTTGAGCAGGACAAGAGGCGTCTTAGAATCGCCCGCGAGGTCATTGGCTACGACAGCGGCAACATCCTCATGGTCGACGCCAACCAGGTTTGGTCTGTGCCCGAAGCCATCGAGTACATGAAGGAGCTCAAGGAATTCAAGCCTTGGTTCATCGAGGAGCCCACCTCCCCCGATGACATCCTCGGCCACAAGGCCATCCGTGAGGCCCTGAAGCCTTACGGTATCGGCGTTGCCACCGGCGAGATGTGCCAGAACCGTGTCGTCTTCAAGCAGCTGCTCATGTCGGGCGCCATCGACATCTGCCAGATTGATGCCTGCCGCATGGGTGGTGTCAACGAGGTCCTAGCCGTCCTGTTGATGGCCAAGAAGTACAACGTCCCCATCGTGCCTCACTCCGGTGGTGTCGGTCTTCCCGAGTACACCCAGCACCTCAGCACAATCGACTATGTCGCCGTCAGTGGCAAGCTCTCCGTCCTCGAGTACGTCGACCACCTCCACGAGCACTTCCTCAACCCCTCCATCATCAAGGACGGATACTACCAGACCCCTACGGAGCCTGGTTATAGTGTCGAGATGAAGGCCGACAGCATGGACCAGTTTAGCTACCCCGGTAAGCCGGGTGTCAGCTGGTGGACCAGCGACGAGGCCAAGCCCATCATCGAGGGAGAGAAGATCTAAAGAGGGACGGCAACGAGGCGCGCGATCTCTCTCTTGTCGTGAACTCTCTTCAAGGGGTCGAGCAAAAAGGGTGGGTTCTGAGAAAATATAGTTGCTCGTCCGCAGGGAAACGATGGCATCCTGTATGGCTGGCAAGTCGCCGGCTGTCCTTTGTAACGGACTTACGGTAGGGGAATAAAAGGGGTCTGGCCAGGGATAGAAGGCCAGTCCGCAGGGCAACGATGGCATCCTGTATAGCCAGAGATAGCGGCTATCCTTGTGCATGGGTAAGGCGGACTGCATTGCTTGAAGTAAATGAGATTAGAGGGGGGTCTGGCCAAAAGAGAGCCATTCCGCAGGGCAACGATGGCATCCTGTTACGGCGCAGTAGAGTTCTGCGTTCGGTCCCTAGGCAACTAGCGTTTGATTTTCTTGGCTTTTTGCAACCAAAAAAAAGAGGGGGTTTGGCCACCGGAGCCATTCCGCAAGGCAACGATGGCATCTTGTATAGTATGAGCCTAGAGGCTCTCTATCCCGTCACGATAACGAAATAATGAGAGGGGACGCTGATGTCCGAACACGATGCTTCTTGGCGTAACGGTGATGATGCAAAGGACGTCGATACAGAATAGATACAGAGTGGTACAGAGTACTGCACCGCGCGCCACATCTCAGCCACGCCAGGGTCATAGCTCGCGCCACACATATGAGGGACCCAGAATTGAGCCAGCCAGTGACCAAAGATTGAAGGATGAGCTGAGGAGACGTTTCAGGACGCAGCAAAAGACCTTCCGCCCACAGCGCTGTCGCATCGTCACCCTGTTTTGAAGTCTGAGCTCGCCAGTGTCCTCCTGCAGCTCCAAGGGAAAGAAAAACACAGAGCTTCCACAGCAGGCTGTTGGATGCCAGATATGCAACTTTAGCCTGTCCGTTTGGATCGCTCGCAGTATCTGTCTGTACCAAACGGTGTCTCGTGGCTTGTTCCCACCTCCTAATCTCGTACCTGTACCTTCGGTTACGTTTGACATCGGGGCTCACTCACTGACTCCTTCCATCACTCACTCGCTCGCTCGCTCACTTGCTGCACTCACAAGCATCCACAATCCCTAACCCGGCATCACTGAATCATCTGTCCACGATGCCGCCAAAGTCGAAAGCCAAAGTCGCCGCCGCCCCCGAGGGCTTTACGCCCGAGAGGTTCGAAAAAGAGCTCAAGAGCCTTGCCGCCAAAGCAAAGGGCGAGACCAAGGGCCGGTTTTTCCAAAAGCAGGCTTCGGCGTACATCAAGTCGGCCACTCTTCTCACCCTCGCCGCCATCTACAGCAACGTATCCCAGCTGGCTCTCTCGCCCGTCTACGGCTCCATCCCCTCGTCGATATATCATGCCAAGCTCGTCATGGTCGCCTGCTTCTTCGGCTGGGCCGGCAACATGTTTCTAAACCGCTCGCTGCGCTTCCACCCGGCCAAGCTGCTGCCTGTACTCGCCCTCTGGGTCCCCGCCATCCAGTTTTACCTGTACCAGACGAGCGGTGCACTCACGGCATACCGGGGCCCTCTGGTCATGGAGGCCGCCACGCTGTTGCCCCTGATTGTGATCTCGGTGAGCTGCGTGGCGACTGAGCTCGAGAAGGCCGACCTTTCGAAGCTGCCCAAGTTCATTGCCGATGCAGGCCCTGGCCTGGGATCGTGGGGGCTTTTCAAGTTCGTCGAGAAGTGGTCGGGAGAGTACCTGCAGACGTATATCGGCGGGTCTTTCTTCCAAACCAGAATCGGTCTTGAGGCGCTTCTGGCTGCCGCGTACTCCGTATATGCGCCTTCCAAGCTGCTGCTTCTCGCCGTCCCGGCTGTACTGCACACGGCCGTGTTGAACACGCATGTCCTGACACCCATGTCGTCCGCGTCGCTCAATAGCACCCTGCAGGCCAGCAACTGGACCCTGCTGGACCGTAAGGAATCCCTCACCGGCTACGTCTCCGTTCTTGAGAGCGAAGAGCACGGCTACAGAGTCATGCGATGCGACCATTCCCTCCTCGGCGGCGAGTGGGTCAAGCACAAGGGACCCCGAGTTGCGGAGCCCATCTACGGCGTGTTCGTGATGCTGGAGGCCGTCCGGCTCGTCAAGACTGCGGAAGCGGTGCCCGACAGCGAAGCCAAGGCCCTTAACATGTAAGTCGAGTGTGAATACTGTACCTTTGCAAGTCAGGGGCTGACCGGCGAGTCCAGCGGTCTCGGCATCGGCACGACACCGGCTGCTCTTGTCGCTCACGGTGTCGACACGACTGTCGTTGAGATCGATCCCGTCGTGCATGAGTTTGCCTCCAAGTATTTCCAGCTGCCGTTGAACCACACTTCCGTTATCGCCGACGCCGTGAGCTACACGCGCCAGCTCGTCGACAACCCTGACGCCAGATTCGATTATATCGTTCACGATGTCTTCACCGGAGGGGCCGAGCCCGTCCCGCTGTTCACCCTTGAGTTCCTTCAGGGCCTAAACTCGCTCCTCAAGCCCGACGGCGCTATCGCTATTGTAAGTTGCCACAGGTTCCTCCCCGTCTTCGAGGTTTCCGACTCACAGCCCAGAACTACGCCGGCGACTTCCTTCACCCGGCGCCGAAGCTCATTGTCGACACTATCAAGCAAGTGTTTCCCTCGTGCCGCATTTTCCGCGAGTCGGAACACCCCACCAAGGAGAAGATCGCCGAGGACGGTCAGGACTTCACCAACATGGTCATTTTCTGTAAGAAGACGAGCGGAAAGCTCAAGTTCCGGGCCCCCGTCGAAGACGACTTCCTCGGCAGCCGCACACGCCGCGCCTTTCTGGTGCCCTACCACGAGGTCCTCGACAAGCACTTCCTCGAGGGCGACTTTGGCATCCTGACGAACAACAATACCGAGCAGCTGACTAAATGGCACGAGAAGAGCGCGCTGGGCCACTGGGAGGTCATGCGGATTGTCTTGCCTGACAAGATCTGGGAGATGTGGTAAGGTCGTATGTGTATATATATATATATATATATGTGTGTGTGTGTGTGTGTGTGTGTTGGCGTGTGTTGGTATGTATACTAGGGAAGCGGTGCTATGAACATGGGTCGGATGGAAAAGCAATGTCGTTAGGAGGAGATTGCGTCTGTACATATACCAAGATCTGCGATCATCGCTGTGGTGTATTACATTGGACCGAGCGTGGCAACTCCGTTCGGAACTACTGCTCGGTTCTAAACAAGAAGAAGAAAGAGGAGCGAAGAGACAAAAAAAGAGCCCATGGGCTGCAGTCCCCGCGCTGAACCTGCGATTGTACTCAGCGATCAAAGACGGGTTTCCTCTGTCACCATTGCCAAGTTCCAATGTGTCACCCGCTCTTATTCATCCTCATCGCGCTTCTTGATCGCACTTCTCGTCGCCGTCTCAACAGCCACCTCCCGCGCCGACTCGTTCGAACGCTCCACAAACCTTGTCAAGTACCCGGGAACGTTGTCCACCCGGTTGTAGGGTCCGGAAATAGGCTGCCCAAGTGCTTGATACACCGGTACAACGCCCGTCCACACCCTCCCGACAACGTCGCCGTCCTCCTTATCGTGCCTCTCGTCACCCGGCGGGCCCTCGCGGATTTTGGCACTCCCCGTCGCGATCCTCACCTTCAACACGCTCGTCGACGACATCTCGGCCCGGTTGGGTGGCACGCGGGAGTTCTCCCAGCGACCGGGCACGACGCCGTCGGTGATGAGCTCCATGGCGTACAGCCGCTCGTCCGGATCCTCGACGACGGAGGCGTGTCCGAAGAGCACGGCTGAACGGTAGTTGTAGCTGTGTGAATTGGGGGTCAGGGCGAGGACTAGGCCGTCGAGGTGAGATGCCGCAACGCACACGGGGAGGCCCGGGGTCTCGGGCGAGGCCTGGCGCGAGGTGTTGACCATGCGGGACGAGACGTAGCCGTGCAGGTACAGGTCGAGGACGTCGCCCTCGTCGGCGGAGGGGCGGGCGAAGGAGCCCATCTGCCCGAGCATGGGGAGAATGGCGGGGAACGATGAGCTGGGGGAGTTGAAGGAGACGTGGAGGATGGGGCTGGTGTTTATAATTGTGTGGATTGTACGAAGGGCATAGGACGCTTTTGGGGGGCGGGCTATCAGTCCTGGAGAAATGTCACTCGAGATTCGAGGGAGGGGGTCAGCCTACCGCGGCTGCTGTAGCGCTTAACGGTACTATAGGGCTGATTGGGATATTCGAGCTCGATATGAGGCATGGTGGCAATCTGATGAGAAAGGCTGGCAGGATGAAGAATGTATTGCTATCTAAAGTTTGTGACTTAAAACTGATACCGAAAACATATGTACGCTTTATATGCTTGGTGGTTCGGATGTCAACAGCAGGACAATGACACGATAAGACAAGACAGGCGACTTACGCCCATCGCGCCTGCAGAGTTGACTCATTGGAGGATCGGACCGGATCATGGTGCCGGTGGCGGGTATCATCGGGACCGGCTCCGGTAATGAGAGGGGTGAGGAGTTTGGGCCGATGGGGGGCTTGACACGGCACGGCGAGCGGCCAACGTGGGAATGCAGCACGTGTGCGACGCCTGTTTTGTAGGAGGAGACGTAATGTGTTAGTGGTCGGGCGAAGAGCGGAACTGCCGGACGAGGGTGGTTGCATAATATGTTTCCCGGCCCGGCCAGCGTTGCTCCTCGCCGAAACATCACAGACTTATTGGGAAACCTCGAAGATAAGGGCGCTCAACGTCCTTCCAAACTAGTGATTCTCCTTTGGGCAGACCCACGGCCAGAGTCAATGGCATACACCGTGCCGAGATTGCAGTGGTCAAAAACCATGTAAGGCCTGTTGAACTTTGATGATTACCTCACCGTTTCGCCATGTTAAGTCGTCACCTTAAGTTAGGTATAGTGTGTAGACGCGTAGATGCGTTCGTCAGGCCCCCCGTGGCTCGTAAGAAGCCCGGACGTCTTCCTGTTACCTGATTTACAGCTCCAATTTCAAAATTTCAGCTGCTTTTTTGACATTGCGACAAGCACTCGTCACATGAGGAGCCAGCGTAGGGCGAATTCGACGTCAATGCCCGTCCAAGAGTAGGCAGAAGGTTATCGATGGTTCAAAGCCTGCTCAAGTGTGAGTTTACGAGCGCAAGAACACATCGTCGAGGCCCAGGCTTATTCTTACGCCAGCCAATGCTTCCTGAACCTTGAACACTGCCGATCAAGACTGAAGTTGCTATTGTCTGGCCGCGTGCCGCCTCAGGGTAGGTAGGTGGGTAGGTATTCTCGATGGCAAACTTGGCCATTGTGTGGATCAGGTATCGAGAACGGCTTGCCCTACAGGTCGTCCTATCGGTGGGCCGTCGCCGAACAGCAAAGGATGCAGATGCGGCCGTCGTCTTCCGGACAACGGGCGTCATTGTTGGAAACCAACAAGTCCAGAGCAGTCTTCAGAAAGGGTCCCGAGTGTGGGCAGAGTAGGGAAACAAAAGTATATGCAGGAACGGTAGAAACAACAGAAACAACAGAGTCAAAGAGTCGTGATGTGAGGACAGTATTGGTAGCACACGTGCAGCTGGGCAGGTCGGTAGGAAGACAGGTTTTCGTACGTGCCTGGTTCTCTGGCCGGATTCGGTAGCAGCCGAAACGCACGACAGCGCGGCCAAAGCTTATTGGCTTAGCCCTCTTCGAGGCTGTACACTACTGAGATACCTAAGTACTGAGGCAGGTAGGTAGCCAAGAAGGGATCCTGGAGGCTGCACGTACCGCGTATGAAGTAAGGTACCTTATCTATATGGAGTAGGTATCTATCTCCCAAGGAAAGAACCCAAGCATCAGTCAGTGCATCAGTGCATCAGTGCTGAGGTGCATCAGTGCCAAAGTGTGGCTTGCAGAAGTCAGAGCCCCAAGTTGTCCTCGTGGCTGCCGACCAGTTCTTACGGGGGCACCCTCGCCAGCGTTCTCCACTGCGGGAGGCGCGCCAAGAAGCATCCAAGCCCCTGACAAATCTCAGGGACGACTTTTCTCGTTCGGGCAACTGGCCGAGAAACCCTCTTTCCGCCTCTCTTTCCCAGGCTCTCGATCTTTCAGTCTCTCTCTCTCTCTCTCTCTCCTCGCTTTCTTTCCATGTGTCGCTCACACTCCTACCCACACGCCCCTCCCTCTAGAGGTTGTCCATCTATTTGGTCCCAAGTCTGAGCGGCTGGAGAACTTCCCCTGGCGCCACCGGCTTCTTCCCTGTATCCGCCATCTGATTCTATCATCTTAGCTGGCTGTACCTTATTTCCTCTTCTCTTACATACCACAAGGCCCCATCCGCTGGGAGATGTCCTGCGACACTGACGACGAGGACGAGGTGCCTTGGCGCATGATGCAAACACATGTCATCTCGCTCTGGACCGAAGGGAGGCGTGGGCTCTACCAGAAGACGATGACTTCAGGGGGCAGACCGTTCGATTCGCTTTTGTTCCGATTACCGGGCCGAACCAGGAGAGTTGCACGCTCTCAAAGACCAGGGAACAGTTGTTGAATTTAACGAACCTGTCTTCTCCTCGAATTGGCCTTACCCAGAGCGGATGCTGATGCGAGAAACGCTGCATGCCAGTCCCTTTTGTGTTCTATTTACTTTGTTTCCCCCCCTCCCTTCAACCCCTCATTTGGAAGCGGGCGCTTGTTTTACGACCTTCGGCAAGCATCAAACCGGCGCGGCCACCGCATTCCTTCTGCCATTTAACAATTGGTCATGTGAGCCTGTCCGTATGCTTGGGCGCCCATGTACGATGGATATGTTTCCACCATTGGTGACGGCAGGTCACGGAACTTGCCAACACATGGCTTGTGTTTGCTGTGTTGTGCCTGGTTAGGATTCCGAGTCGTTCCAGACTGCCTACCTACCTACCTCCACCAAGCTAAGCACCGGTAGAGAGAGAGGGGTAGCCCACATTCCACAAACGGTCTGACGGTCGGCCCTGTTCCGACGACACCGCACGGGACACTGACCCACCGCAAAGAACACGAAAAGAGGCAAAGGACCAGAAGGAAAAGATGGAAGGCGGGTCGAGAGTAAGAAGTCTGCGTGCCCTGCAGCCCTGGTCCACTCCTCCATGCCCGAACATGGCGGGTTTCGACACTGAAACTGAGTCGACGCACGCCACGGCGTTAGGGTGGAGAGAACAAGGCCGATCACCCCTGCCAGCCTTGCGGCCAACCCAATCACGGCCCCTGATCTTTGCCGGCATGAACGACGCATCAAGAGATCTCTCACAGCACCCTGCCCTCGGCCGGTTTGAGACCCGTTCTTCATCTATTGCTCTCCCAATATCTTTCTGTCGTCTCTGTCGGGCCTTCACTGTTCAGGAAACAGGAACCAGAGGCACATCAGTGATATCACTTCGCAGACCAGGTACTTACGTACAGTATTTCGGTTTTGAGGTTGGGATTGGCCGACGAGCCCCTGTCCTGCCACTAGGTGACATCTGGCTGGGCTGCTCTCTCTCTACCTAGTGTAGGATCCCATACCAATGATGACCTTGGGGAGACCGAGGACTGGGGACCAAGGACTGGGGACCAAGGACTGGGGACCAAGGACTGGGGACCAAGGACTGAGGCCTCTTGTTCTAGGTTATTCATCCCGTAGCAGCGCGCGCGGGGCAGGCCCAGACGCAGACGCAACCACAAGATCAAGACCAGCGTCTGTCCCGTCGTGGCCTTGCTGCCAGGGTCTGCACACACGCCCCCCCCCCCCCTTTATACTGCATACCAAGGTATGTAGTATGTGGTATGTAGATGGCCTTGGTTGTCGTCTGCCGGTTCCTCTAGCTTCATTCCCTGTTCGCCTGTTGTCCGCGTGCCCCGTCTCCACTCCACTTTATTGCGTCCCCGAACTTCGAAGACGATCGAGAGAGAACCGCCGCCTAACTTCGCTTTACGGCGCGTGGTCTAAACTCTCAACTCCATCCCACACTCTCCTTCATACCATTATCAGCCACCTCGTGGTGTCTCATTCCTGCCATGTACATTTCTGGTTAATCGTCGAATATTACCATATTGCGACGGCATTCTCACCATGATTCGTTTCCTTTCCTGAGATTTTATTCCTTCAACATCCTCCCCCCCCACTGACTGGGTTTTCTTCATTCTACCCCGGCCGGCCCGCGGCCCCGACGAACAAAAATGTTCATTCCAGGAATCGTCCAGGCCTTGATCGCCGCCCTTACCTTGTCAGTCACCCATCCATGCTTCCGTCGTTGAAGTTGAAGTCGAAAAGAGTCGGACTTTGTGGTACACATGGGACGCTAGGGGGAGGGGGCATGGAGAAAGAGACAGAAAATCATGGGATGAGGAGGGCACACTTGGGCTAACACTACAGCAAAACAGTGGCATCGTTATCCAAGCCGCGACGCCCTTCGTCTTTCCTTTAGCAAAGGGCCATGGATCAAGAATCCTTCGGGACGGTCTGAGGCTGGTCCTCATCACATTCCTTGTCTCCTCTGCCCTGTGGGCTCAAATCGACTTTGCCGCCCTTACCATCGATCCGACCTCGATCTCCGGGTGCCAAATCGCCGTAATTTTTACCTCCATCTTCGACCAACTGGCACGTTTTGCCCTCGAACAGTTCCTCCTATGGGTCATCAACGCGAACGCCGCCGCGCCCGTTGGCACTATGGTATTCCAGGCCGTCCTCGGCGTGCGCTTCGTCTTGGGTGCTGTTTTTGTTGGATTCCAAAAGGCACAAATCGCCACCGTCTGCGTAGCTAGGAACGATGTGTTGGCCATCGGAGCCGTCGTTATGGTCACCGACTTTGCTGTGGTCGGCATGCTCGCCTTCAGAGCCAACTCCATCGACATCACGACCGTGCAAATCAAGAAGGCCATTATGTGGACTGTTGGAGCCCTAGGTCTTTGGACCGCCGTGAGTAAATGCCTCGCCGAGCTCGTGCTTCGGAGTGCTGACCACGCGACGCAATCGTAGACAAGCATTCCTCTACTCCTGGGCATTGACACAATCGAGTTACTCTTCAGGACTGCCCTCCCTGCTACCGGCCTGTCGATTCTCCTCAGTACGTTGGGACGACGTGGGTCGCCGCATTGGTTGCTTGGCTAACCACTCGCAGGTATCCTTACGGGTAATATTGGGACATTGCTGCCTTCTCGGCAGAAACACCCTCTTCATCCAGATGCGCAGTCGCCGCGTGATATTAGTGCCAGCAGGGACATTTCAACCTCAGACACCGACTATCCACCATCGCAGTACGAGGACCTCAAAACCGGCACGGTCACCACCGTCACAACTTTTAACCAGCCAAGAGACTTCATGGCAGGAGTTGGTGGCGCCCTGCCTACCATTGCCGGCTCCGTATCGGGCCAGGCCAATATAGGAGTTGGCGGCGTTCCTGTTCAGGGCCAGCTGTTTCCACCGATCCGTGCACAGACAGCCCCGGCCAGGGAAAGCAGGAGAGTCGAGGTGAAGCCCGGTATTCTGAACAAGAGGAGCATATTCGACAAGATTAGACCGGGCTTGAGCATGAAGAACTCTATTTCCAACCCGATCCTCCAGGAAACCGGGGAACAGAACCCCTTCAGTAAGATTGCCACGGTTGATCTCGCCACTGCCGCAAGGAACGACAGAGAAAGGAGGAGCAATGACCTGACCATGCAACGGAATTCCAACACCTTCAACGCCCACCGTCCCGCTCCTAAACCTCCTGCTATCACGCCAGAGGAGGCTCTCAAGAGAGCTCAGAGCGGCAAGCGGAAAGAAGTGGCTTCGGCCTCAACCCCGGTTCCGGTGGAGCCCCAGCAACTCAGATCCATTGGACTGATGTCGAATCCTCCGGCAACGACTTCGTCTGTTCAATTATCTCCCGGAGTCGAGGAAATTCGACGCAGGTCTCCTAGACATATACCCGAGAGTTACCAATCGCCGGGGAAACAGGGACCAAGGCCGGCCACTCCCCCGCCAGCGATCTCCATGTCCAACATCTCGCCGCCTCGCCCACCGCGGCCTGAACGACCCCTGAGCCCCTTCGAGGCGGTGGAAGGGTCGACGAACGAACCCATCGTAGAGGAGTCGGTAAGCCCAAAGACGCTCGGTCGATCCGCAAGAGAAACGTCCCCTGCGACCACTGCCCAGCCTATGTCGCCACAGATTGCCCTGGTACCTCCGCCCAAAAGCGCCGCTCGCTCGATGTCGCCCAAGAAGCCGGATCTCCCGCCGACTTGGCCCATACAAACCGTAGTAGACCCCACAATCCGGCCGTCCAGGCAAAAGCCGCTGTCACCCAAGACACCACCGGGTGGTACTTTGCAACGCCGGCCGACTGGCGGCCTGCCATCTAATCCGAGGGCGATGACCATGAGACCTACGGCCAAGGACCCATCTGTCCCCCAGGAGCAGACTGTCTTGTTTGTCAACAACATCCGGTACAACAACCCCACGGCGGTGCAGAGCATCATCCAGGGGGCTACGAGCCAGTCCGCCAAGACGCCTCTGCCGTTTCAGTCTCCTGCTCCAGCTCTCAAGTCGTCAAACTCCGTCGTCCATCGACCTCGGCCTATTCCCAGACAGCAGGGCAAAGACCGCCAGATTTTCCCAGCCGAAAATTCTCCCAATCACAAGAGGAGCAAGTCTGGCGGCTCGATCATCAGTAGAAAATCCATCTTGATGTCAAACCCTGGAAGCCCCACTCAACTGCCTCCTCTGCCGCCGCCGCCCAAGAGCGCCGGTAGCCACCCCGTACGGGCGCTGCCCAACGATACTAAGAGCATGACGTTTGACGAAAAAATGGTTCTGTTCTTTCCCGGCGCACTCGGCAATGCGGGCGCGGACGGCAAGCCCAGGACGCCCGTCCCCGACATGCCTGTTGTTCCTTCGGTTTACAAGCCAGCGAGCAATCTGATCAATGAGGCCCAGGATGCATGGGATTCGGAAAGTAGCCGTGACCAGTCGAAGCAGTCTGATCGTTCGACCAAGACCTCTATTCGTACTCAAAGCATCCTTGAGATCGAGGAAGAAGCGGTCCTCCCGGATATACCGCCTCGCTTCACGTCCAAGTTCAGTGTAGACACATCGGTCATTACTGGCAGACCCGACGACCACGAGTCTTGGATTCCCACCCTTCCGATGAACGATGGCCTCCAAGGCAAGGTGTTGTATGACGGAGCCAAGCGCCAGTCATCGCCCATCATTCCTATACGCAACCCCAGCCTCTCCGAGTTCAGTGAAGCAAGAACTGCGAGGACCCGGGACGAGGAGACCACCACGAATTGGGGATCCATCCACTCGCCCGTTGCTGCGGTGAACGTCCAGGAGGTCACGCACGTGCTCAAGCCCACGTGGATTCAGCCGCGTGACGAGCGCAACCCCCGGGACCTGTCTATGATCAGCAACAATGACGGCAAGGAAGTCATGACGATTATGCTTGACGCATCCATGGAACACGAGAGAGATGCCGAGGTCCCGCCGGCGCGCGAAAGTCCTGTGGATCTCCCCGACGTGGACGTCGCCTATCGCGGTGCCCACTGGCATCGTCGCATCGGCGACGAGAGCATCACCTTTTCCGAGCGCAAGGAGAAGGTGCAGTCGCGCCGACAGCCCCCGCCGATGCCTCTTCGATTGAGGTCTCCCGTCAGGAAGATTGCCGTTGTGATGCACGCTGCTGAGCCTTCACCCATGGAGTCGCCGCAGCATGCGTACGAAATGATCCAGGCGCAGCTCAAGAAGCTCGAAGAGCCCAACAGGGACTCGTACGAGAGCGAGGGACAGAGGATTCGCTTGCTCGAGTCCTTGGAAGCTGAAATGGGGCAGCAAGAGAACCAGTGGCACGAGATGCAGCACGGTCTCAGTCGCAACTCCCTGTCTACAGTTGGAACGACTTCGGTCCGCAACTCGCAACACGATCCCACGGCTGTGGACTTGCAAGCCGCTCCCAGCAACGACGTGACATTTCAAGAGATCCCCCAGCGGAACAATATTGCATTAGACCGGCGAGCTTCCCGTCGCGCCCGGATGGGAAGTAGCGGCAGGCCATCCAACGAGGACCTGAGGAGCGATTCGTCCATCTCGTCGCAGAGCAATGACAACGACAAGCGCACTAGCCTCTGGGAGCAGCGGTTGGCGGACGCTCAAATGGAATACATGGAAAACGCATCCGAACTATTGGCAAAGCGAAACCTCAATTTCTTGTCTGTCTCAAAGGTGCCCTTGAGCGCCGCGGCGTTGCAGCTGGGCAGTCCTACCCCACCGGACACCGACGAGTCCGACCCCGACCCCGACGGCGCTCAGATGTTCGCGAGGAGGGTCGTGCCGAACGAGCGAGCCGCACTATCGGAAGGCCTATGGAAACCCGACTCGCCAGTTTATTTTGAGCGCGAGCAGCCGCCGCTGCTTTGGGCCCCGGCACACCACCATGTCGCGACTACGTCGTCTTCCCCGAGCGGCGATGCTGACGCCCTACCTGGCCCCTCCTCCGTTCGCCCTGCGACGCGCAAAGTCTCCTGTCCCCTAAATATCTCGAGCTCGCAACTCTGGCAACCCGATCACACCGCTGCCACAAAGCTGCGCATCACCTCGGGACTGTGGCGTGTATCTTGGGTTCCTGAAGCTCCCAAACCCCAGACGCGTCCCGTCACGCAGCGACCACCGAGGCGAAGCAAGCGCGTTACCCTCCTCCCCGACATCCTTGAGAACCCCCAGCCGCTCCCCGACAAGCGTGGCACCCTAGGCATCTTCCAGTTCCCCTGGGGCGAGAGGTCGGACACTGCGACAGTGCAGCCGCGGCCCAGTCACTTGTTGATGGCTATGCCCGGTACTATGTCAACTGGTGGATCAGCAATTCGTGCCGCATTGGAAGCTCGCGCAAAGCAGCTCGAGTCTGCAGAATACTCTTCTTCCTTCTTTGACGACTACGACGACGAGGAAGAGGGTGACGACCAAGTTTCCGACATTGAAGAAGACGACGACGAAGACGACAGTGACGACGGCTTCGACGAGACCACCCTCTGGGAAATTGCCAGCCTCTTGCAGTCTGACCAGGTGCCTTCCAAGAACAGCCTTCTCCCCCAGCCGGCTTTATACCGCCCTGATTCTTTCGTGGAGGAGCACATCTCAGAGCTCTCGCAGTCGGAGCACGAAGATTCCGAGGACGAAAGGGCCGCCGCCGGCGACGAGGATACAAAACACGACAGTATGGTCATCACCATCGCCGCGCCAGTGCCTGTGTCGCTTCTCTGGAACCCTGAGCCAAAGACCCTCGTCATCACCCCTATGGCGATGGGTCTACCGCAACCCGACGCTCGTTTGTGGAGAGGCTACGTCGAGAAGATGACAGCCGCCCCCCGCGTCCGCGAGCGTCTCCCGGAGCCCGCCGTTATCCACAGCTCCGCCCTCTGGAGCCCAATGGCGAAGAGACCGGCGCCAAAGACGGCCGGCCCTCTCTGGAGCAAGCCGCAATATCGGGCGGCCAAGACGCTGTGGGCTGCTCAGCCTGCCGTCGTCTACACCGAGTCCGCCGGTCTCTTTGACCCTGGCCACAAGCGCACCTGCTTTAGGACAACATCAGCCGAACCCATCGGCCTCCGCATGCCTTCAGGTGCCAGGATGATGTCTGAGGAGCTGCCACAGCTCATGTCAGCCAGCCTCTGGGCCTATACTCCTGCCGTGGTTCGCGTCGAGAACTGGATGTCCCTGTCCTCAGCCGGACCCCGCTCACCACTCGAGGCCGGCTCTTCGGGCCGCTCGACACCATCTCTGGACACCGCATCAACGAGATCCGATGATGAAGGGGCCGTTTCTGACTTCGAGCCGCTTCCCGAAGTCCCTGTCGAGAAGGCGGCCTGGTGGGATCCTTCCGATGACAAGATGCCCCAGCCGGCCCAGGCAGCGCCGCAGTCGGAGCCCCTCCGTCGCACCAAGGCCGCGCCCGCCGAGTGGGGTGCCTCTTTGAATGAGGCTGTCGGCTCCGTTCCTTTGCTGCGTCTCGTCCGCAACGAGACTACCCCCGCGGAATGGGCTGCGGCTTTGAATCACGCCGTGGCCTTGTCGTTCAACGTTGCCACTTCTCACCCAGCCTTTGCAGGCTCCGCAATCGAGACTACGACCCGCGATCCCGCCGTTGCCAACCCGGTATTCTTCAGCCCATCATCACCGGGCCCCGTCGAGCAACCCGCCTCCTGCGCCCCCGAAGAAGAGCCCGTCAACCCCATGCCGACTTCCCATTCAACCCCTCTCTGGTCCGCTCCCATGGTCACGGTTCCCAAGGACACAGGCATCATGTGGATCCCGCCGACCAAACCTCGCCTCCATGCCCACGATGCAGCGCCTATGAGGCCCGAGGACCCCGAGTCCCGCCGTCTGCGCATCAAGCGCGCCAAGACGGAGGCATCTTCGTCACTATCGGCGCTCGTCAGCTTCGACGGTCAGGTGATGTGGAATCGATTCTATGGCGCCGAGCTGCGCCGCGTGACGCCGCGTGGCGGCGGACGCGACTGGCTCGAGGGCGCGGCTAAGCCGCCAGTCTCCAAGGTCATCTTTCGTTATTGAAATAAGCACCAATTCAGGGGGGAGGGATATCTCTCCTGGATGACTCGGTGGGTAAGGATCTGAGGGCGTACATCACGTGAACCAGGCGACAGAAGGAATGATGACGATGTACGATGGAAAAGGTCTCTATATATATATAGCCTTGGCTTTTGTTCGACCTTGACGCGCACACACCGCGGTAGTGTCAACTATTCATTTCTCTTGTTTCGGCAAAATGCGGTTTCTCTCTTTCCCTTCCCTACCCTTCGTTTAGGTCACAATTCCACCCCCCCTGGATACCCCCCCCCCCTTTTTTTTTCCCCCAGATTGTCTCTCATCTCAGCTACTTGCTACATATACGGACTATCTAATGAGGGCTCTCTTTACCAGCAGAGCCAGCCATTCACTTGCTGCTACCAGTGTCGCGAAAGAACCGGGAGTGTCTTGTTTTCTCCAGTTTAATCCGTCGTCAGAGGTATCTCAAGTCAGACCAAAACAAAATGTCGGGCTTTCCCAACCTGCATAATACATGATTTCCACAGCCGCCCAGTGGCAATTATGTGAATAATACAACCCTGCTGTTGCCAATGAAGTACAATCCCTAGCTCCAGGTAGTCAGCTGCAAGTATTCGCGTCAAACCAGGTTGCAAAGCCCTGTGATATCGGCATGTGGCGGCTGCTGATATCAATGAGCGACTGGCATACTAAGCCTATCGATAGATTGCACAAGATGATCATTAACCTGAAGAGTTTGGGAGACCCCAAAAGTGATGCATTCCTCAACACCAAGGCTATGTGCGATTCTCCTTTCGCAATCGTCATCCCTCGTCATCCCCTATGCTGCGCTCATCAACCTGCCCAAGACCGTCCCTATTCTGCCTTGTACCACAAACCCCATGTATTATTGGAATAGCGACGGTAACTTAGTAGTATCCAGCCATTCTTCCCGCCGAAGGGAGACAAAGAAGCGAAAAGGGATAAGACGAATAAAAGAATAGTACCCACACTTTCTGAACGCGGACGAGAAAACAGGGCCGCCCCCCCCTTTTCACCCCGACAGAGAGTATTTGGCGCAAAATGAAATCTCACACTGACAGGAAGGAATAGAATATATGCGCCATACACCCAGTGGCGTCTGACAATCCTGAAAAATTGGAGAAGGAAGAGAGAGGAAGAAAGCCGTCAGAAGGTGCTTTGTGACAAATGGATGAACCATCAGGATCCTTGAGAAATGTTGCGAATGCTTGATATAAGTAGCGGGCCGCCCTAAAACGCATGACTGTCTTTTTGCTTTTCCTGTTCGTCTACCCATTGTACATACCATAGCCATAACAAGTTGAGGAAAGAGTATGAAAAGAGGTGTCCGAACTGGGTGGACCTTATTGGTTTGGCTTGATGCCCTCATCATCGCAACGTGGTCAAGCATCGTCTGCGCTTCTCGATGTCATTCTTTATCATTTCCTTTCTTCCTTCCTCATTCGCGTGCCCGTATCATTGTTCCCCCGTTCCATCACTAGGCGTTGGTAGTCCTGCCCGGCAGTCCACGCGCCCGGGCTGCAGACTCACATGGCGAGATCGTACATGATTACGTCGTCATAAGCCTTCTCTCGTTTTAAGAAAATAATGAAAAGCCGTCAGGGAAGTCCAGCTGCAAAAAGCCGAAGTGCGTCCCGATGCTGGGCTCATTGCCAGCCACAGGTGTCGCGGTAGAATAAGTTCTGCGCATCGATCTAGTCGACGAAGGTGGCCGGGTCATCTTTATGTTGTATGTCGAAGCGTGTAAAAGAAAAGGACCAGGAACCCAATAAACCCTAAGCCGTCGCTATGCAGACAAGAAAAATCAACAGTTATTCGTACATGTACAGGGTCAATGTGACCCGTCGCCGGATGCAGAGCCTGTCGCTATCATAGGGATTTCTGGTGTTGTGGTTTAACATAGTGTCCCTCGCCTCAGCTGACGGTCATCATTTGCATCCGTTGCAAGCCGCTCGAAGGCGAGGCATCGACTGATCCGCGGCCGAGCCCAGAATTTGTACTCCGGTTTTGGGGCAGCTTCTTTGGTGGGCTGGACGGCGAAGGAGTGTGTTCGGGGGTGAAAACCCGGGTGAAGGCCGGGCTGTCACTGTGCTGGCGGGGCGTCCGGGCTGGGCTAGACGTGATCTGATCAGCACGGCGAACGACCTCGGATAGTATGTCCCTAAGGTCGCCTGCGCGTTTGACTAAAGCTTTGAGGCTATTGGTGCCAAAATGTAATTTGTCGTCACGTGCCGAGTCGGAGATGGATCGCTGCTGCATAGCATCGAGGACTGATCTCACAATGTCGGTGACATCGTGACCGCCCATGTTGATGTTGTTCTCAGGTGTTCTCGGCCGTGGAGAAGGAAGCTCGTCCGGGGCGGGACTATTCCCTCCAAAGATGTCGTCGTCTGGCGAGAAGACCGAACGTCTGCGGCCGGCGGGCCGCTCACGAATGACAGCCGTCTTGGACATGTTCAACTCAAGAACCTCGCCGAAGGGGTCTTCCTTCTCGACAGGGGCGGGCGACACGGCATCGAAACCGCTCATGACGGAGGAGGAGTCCACGTCCATGCCCTCCAATTCGTCTTCGTCGGGCGACGCGAGCGCGATGATCCCCTCGGCTTCCTTCCAGACACCGGCATTGGAGCCCCCAAGCATGTCCAGGTCCCGGCCGAGTCGGCACAGGCGTTTTAGGTCGTTAACGAGCAGAGACAACTCTCTGATGTGTCCAGAGTGTTGCTTGAGGCTTGGCTGGGAGGCTTGGATAGAAGCGGGAACGACCATGGCGAATGACTTGTCGGCTTCCTTGTCTTCGCTTTCGTTGCCGCCAAATTCGAAATCATCGTCCCAGTCCTCGCTCACAGTCTTGCTGCTCAGTCCCCATGTGCCAAACTTTGGGTTCATCGTCGCGCTATCGGTAGGATCGTGAACGACGGGCACACTCTGACTGCGAACGTGCATGGCTGTAGGTCCCTTCCGAATCGCGGCGCGACCACCTCGGATGTCGAGTTCTTGTTTCCCATAGGCCGTCTTGGGACGAAAGTGGCTGCCATAATCCACCTTCTCTTGTGTCGGCTCGCTCCAGTCGAATATGTTGCTGCGAGGCCTTTCGCTGGGGTCATGCGTGGCGTCGGTGTTGACGTTACCGCTGATGCTAGCGAGCGCCATGCGCAAATTAGGGCTGACGCCGCGCGAGTTCATCGAGCTCGGGGGTGAGAGCTGCTTGCTATAAGCCATTTCATCCTCGTCGCGGGCCCAGTCGTCGTCGAAATCGTCTTCGATTGATAAGCGGCCAAAGTCCTTACTCCCAAGCGAGTACTCGTTCGAGGGTCGTTCGAGGCTGTAGCGCGGCGCCATCACATCGGAGTCAGTGCGTATTATCGGCTCATGCTTAACACGAACCGGCGTCGGCATGTTCTCGTCCTCTTCCATGATCCTGTCGTCTGCATCCCACGAGCGGCCTAGGATCTCTTGGATGGAAAGTCGCTTGGTCTTGGGATGTCCGGCGGTGCTTGGCGGCGACTCATCGAACATGTGATCGAGGGGGGTCTCGGCCGTACGATTGCGATCGGACTCGGCAGTCCGTAGCGAGTCAAAGACGGTCTCACTCTTGAAATCCGTGTCGTCATCGTCGCCCGAGATAAAATCTCGGGCATCGAAGTCGGAGCTGTTCATGGTTGAGCTTCGGTCCGTCTGTGCGCTGCGATTGTATGCGGCGAACGCTGACGAGGCCTGAGAGCTGCCGGAGGGGTGGATGGAGCGAGGAGATGGAGCGGCGCCTCTTGATGCGCCGAGCCTGGAGATGTCGACGTTGAAGCTGGATAGTCGCGACAGCGGAGGCAAGGGCGATGAGGAGTTGCGTTCACACGAGATGAACTGTGCAGAGGGAGAGGGGTTCAGGCTGGTGCCTGTTGGGTGGTTCGGCGACGATTGAAAGCCGTCTGCGTCTGCAGGCGCAGCATAGTCGTCTAGAGCGCGACCGGGGGATGTCGTCGTAGGCGCAGACACATGCCGCTTATTCCCAACACCACCGTCATTAGACCCCGCCCCGCCGCGTTTTGATCGTCGGAGGCTGCCCGCCCTTGGGATCCAGTTCGGAGAGTTGAAATGCATCGAGATGCGCGAGCGCTTGGTCGGCGTATCCTCTGGTGTCGCAGGGGTATTGTCTTCTTCGATATCCTTTCCGCCGTCGATCACGTCGAGGGTGTCGTCAATCACAGCATCGTCCTCGACAAGAGATGGGACGTCTTCGGGAGACGCAACGGTGCCCCCCAGCATACCACCGCTAATAAGGTATACAGTCTGTTTCGCGTCACTAGACACCAATATGCGTTTTGTTATCGCCGAGAAGGATCGCGTACTAGAACTGCGGTCAATCAGACGATCGGGGGCGCTTCGTGCAATGACATTGGCCCTGCGCGTGTGAAAAAATGAGGTCCACTTGGTGTTTGATTTTGGGGTTTGCAAGGCCGAGTCGGCGCTTTTGTGTGGTGGAGGGGGGCCGGCACCGTCTCGGGCCGGTTGGAGGTAGTGGTCAAAGGAGAACTTGGGTTCGATGATGGGTTCGATGAGATTTGCGTCGTGATGGATTTGGTGCAAAGTGGCTGATCTTTGGTGGCTCGTCGCGGGCCGGCGAAGACTGGGAAGGTGCGTCTTGGAACGGCGGCGCATCACAGGACCGTTCTGGTGTGCCGAAGGCGGTCGCTTGACAAGTTTATTCGGAGGCAGCGGCGGCGGAATCGAACCAGTAGGCGACAAAATCGGGGCGGCGGAACCGTTTGAGAAGGCGAGGGAATTGCTGTCGAGACCTAGGCTTGATCTGATACTTCCGTGTTGTGACAATGGGCGAAGTGACAGTCGTCTCATCCAGGATCCATTGGACGAAACAGAGTCTCTCGGGTCCTCCGTTGAGGGCGGTGCGGTCTGATCTCCCTGCTTCGCGTACGACGCTCTCCTGCTGTGCAACAAGGACGGTGCAAAACTGAAGTGCGAGCTGAGTGGGCGGTGAGGGCGCGCGGACGACGGCTCGTTCGTGGTCGAGAAGGAGAATTGGTGGTTGGGGAGGGTTGCGTGGCGGGCGTCGTCCGTGGGAGTCGGCAGCTGGGCTACAGAACTGGTGCCGGGGCGCGACGAGACAGGGGAACTGGGCAGTCGATGGTTCGGAGGAATGTCTTGTTCGGAGGCTAGTTTCCTCTTGATCGAGGCAGACTGTGTGGAACTTAACTCGTCGTCGGGATGGGCAAAGACGAGACCGAGGGCCGCAGCAGCAACGGCAGTGCCAGTTCCCACGAGCTGAAGCGAGTAATAGACAACGAGTCAGCTTTGGGGGGAAGGGATAACCCAGGCAAACCGGGCAAAATATCAGGGGCATCGGTGTCGAGGAAGGGGAATGTAAGAGCTGATGGGAAATGAGGAAGCCCCATATAGTGCGGGCGGTGGTGTGTCTCGTATGAAGCGCAGAAGGAAGCGTCGACGGTGTTGTTCAAGCGGGTGGTGGGGGGATGCCTGTTGGCATGTACGGATACAGGATGGAGGATATAGCGTGGTCTACCGTAGGTTGGTTGGTAGACAGGCATAGAAGAGGCAAAGCAAGCAAAAGCAACTTACACTGGGGGCGGTCTGCATCATGGCAGAGCGTCACTATTCTACGCGGAGAACCAACAGACAAGGCCGAGAGGGAGCATGCGGGCGAAGGAGTCGTGGATGCTCTCGGGAGACGTGGTCAGCATCGTCAAGACATATGGGCCAATCTCTCGGGTCGTGTGTTGAGGAATGCGCGTCGAGGATTGATGTTGTGGCTCGCGGCGCGCGGGCGCGGGTGGGTGTCGGAGGCGGTAGGCGTAGTTCGCAGACTCGACGAGCCGAGAGGAGGACGACGGGTGATCTTCGAGGGACTACGATGACAATGTCGGGGCGAAGAAGCGATATGAAGCAAAGGAAACCCCAGATGGCATGAAGGAGAGGGATCAACGAGAGTAAGGCGCAAAAGACAGATGAAAGGCTGTAGAGGACGAAAAAGGCACAAAGACAGAAGGGCTCTCGGATGTCCAAGTAATGCGACCAGTGAATCCAGAAACCTCCTTTTGGACCAGGAACGGAAGTCGAAGAGTAGAAGAGAAGACGATGCGGAGTGAAGAGAAGAAGGGGTACACGCGTGCAAGCAAGTTAGACGCGGTTGAGATGTAAGGCAAGGCAAGGAGAGGTAAGGTAAGGTAGGTCGAAGTAAAGGTGAGGGTGGGCGAGAGTAAGGTGCGTGCAGCAAGGTGGAATTGGAGATGGATGGATGGATATGGGGGAGGGTCTCTCCGTCTGTGTACGAGCGTGTGGTTGGAACGAACGGACGTTCGTTCGTTCTCTCGAATGGAGATCCAGGTCCAGGTCCAGGGCCCGGGCCAGGCAGGCCAAGGTTGGATACCTACACGTGTACCTATCTAGGTACCCAGGTATTCGAGGACTTAAGGCTGACGCTGACCGGACTGGGATGAATGGTGACGGCAATGCAAGCACAAAGTACGGGCAGGTCCGGTTCTGTTGCGTCTCTTCAGCTGAGGAGAATGAAATAAAGAAGCAGGGCCGTCGTCCGAGAGAGGACAAGACCGGGTTGAGCCAGGCGAGCTGGAGACTGGATTACAAGTTCTGAACTGAGCGAGACCAGGATTCCGGGGGGGAAAGGCAGAATGACGGTGGATGTGGAGAAGATGTGGAGGGGGAAAGAATGGATTTGAACACCGACATCCCATGAGAGGGACGAGAGAGAGAGAGAGAGAATGTGTGTGCTTGTGTTTGAGAAGAGAGCATGAGTCTATTGCTCGGATTAGGAGACATGGGATAGATTTTCGACTGTCTCTCGCTCTCTCGTTTTACTTTCTTTCTCTTGTTTCTTTTTTCTCCCATTCTTTCCCTTCTCTCCTCTTTCTCCTGGGGAAGCGAATAGCACTGATGCCAGTGGAGACGAACAGGCCAATACATGCGCCGAGGCACCTGACCTTGCAGTCTGCCCAGCGAGTACGTAACTATCTTGGGTACCTAGGTAGGTAGACAGGTACCTGTATCTAAATTCGACCAATAAATGAGGTACAAAGTACATCATGTACTCAGGCTTAGGTCGCTTAACCTTTTTAGGCCCCTACTTAGTACTAACAGCCTAAGTCATTACTAAAAAAAAACACTCTTTTAGCTACAAACTTAACTAGTAGTTACTATCTACTATAATACCTTAATAAATACTATAGCCTGGAAGCTTTAATTAAACTATAATAAGAATAACCTCTATAGGTAATACTAAAGATTATATGATATAAGCTTTATTAGCTATTAAATAGCTTTAAAAATTCTTATTTAATAATATACTAAATTACTTATAAAATTAAGATAGCTAATTTTTAACCTTTTTATATTAATATTATTTATACTTTTTATAAACTTAACTAAAGTAATGATATTAATTTTATAACCTTAAGTATTATTTTTGTTATTATAAATAAATAAGCTTAATTAAAATATATCATATACTTTACTATACAGCTATTTTTATTACTTAATTTTAAAACTACTTTCTTAAGGCTTATAAAAAAAGGCTAATAATATTAAAGGATTCTTTAAGAAAATAGTTAGTAAGCTTTTAATAAAGTAAAACTAAGCTAAGATTAATTCGCTTTTTAAAAGAAAGTATACTAAGTTCCTTAAGAAGCTGTAGAGGTTAGTAGACTTAGTAGAAAAGTAAGATAGGTAGAGGTAGGTAGTAAGGATGTGAAAGGTGGCAGGTATAATACACAACTAGGTTATAATTTCACACGTTATTTCACACAGAGACTCAGGCTTAGGTAGTGCGATGGCAGACTGAGAATGATTGCTGAGGACCTTTCGAGCACTTGGGCCAGTGAAAGGCCGCTGACGATTCCCCTCTTGCAGCGACTCCTCTTCCTCCCCTCCACCTCCTCCTGCAGCGACTTGCAGCCCGGAGAGGCGCCCTGCCTACCCTGCCCTGCTTTGCGTGCTCGCCTGCCTCAGTGGGCCCTGCTTGTCATGTACTGCACCGCGCATTGGGCCGTTCCTTGCTTACTACCTACCACCTTACCTACTTTAAAGGTACCAACAGCATTGTAGCGCTAATTTCAATTGACGAAACGGATGCAGGGCAGCCATATGTAGCACCAACACCGGCACCGGAAAGAGAGGCAGGTTGGCAACGTGCGCGACGCGGGAACTGACCGCCGCTGTTCTTGCCGTTTCCTTTGTCCTCGCATCAATTAGTTGGTTTGGAAGTCCTGTCGCTTCGTTCCCTCGCCCGCTGCGCAGTGAATGATGCCAAACTCAAATCCTCCCCCTCTGATACACACGTCTTCTCCTCACCGTTCTAGTAACAGACCGACCGACAAGCCTCCATGTCCCATGCCGCCATCCGACTTGAGCGCTTCTTTATTAACTCCATCTTTCTTGTGCGCTCTGCTCCCCGAACCCCCCAAAAAGCGGACCGACTTCTATTCGCCTGCCGCTGCTGCTTCTGCAAGTGCCACAACCAACCCCCCTTGGTCTCTGTCGCCGTCCTGCAGCCCTCGACCGCCGACGTATTCAGAGGAAGAATTAAACAAGAAAGAAAACAAGAAAAAGGAACAAGAAGAAAGGAAAAGGCAGCGCAAAAACGGTACCAAAAACGGCGCCCTCGAAGGAATTCGATCAGTCCTAGCGCCGACTAGCTGAGACTCACCGTCTCTTCTACATGGCTCTCCCCCCCAGTGTCTTCACCATTGTCTCTCAGCATCTGAAGAAGTGCTGCTACCCCACCA
>PUHP01000327.1:9532-33174 GCA_006783085.1 Colletotrichum shisoi
CCCCCCCCCCCCCCTGGTTCCAACCGTTTTCCTGCTGGGTTCATATTCGACTGTGACGGAGGGAGCCTCATGTGAGTCTCGTTATCTTGCTCAATTCCCCTCAGTAACCTGGTTTGGCCCCGCACCGAGGCCAACGATAGTAATTATCGTCCTATCGGCCGTTGGTGGAGGAGACGCCCACTCACTCTATTGATGAACTGCGGTGGGCGATGCAACATTGATGTTCTTTCCGTCGAAGAGCGCATATATGCCGTCCATCCGTGTAATCGGAAACCTATAAATGGCTATGGAATGCGGATAAGATGCAGGCAAAAGAGATCCCATCTGTTTAGGAACAACGTCTCCCGAAACAGCGCAATCGTAGCTAGAGAGACAGAAATACTCATCATGGTCGCTTGGAGAGCCTCTGTTGCGGCTCTGGCTAGTCTTGTGACTGTTGCTGTCGCGTCGACAGTCGAGAGGTCCGAGACGACGCCCGTCATCGAGCAGACAAACGTTCCTGGAGCGTTCATTGTTGAGTTCGCCGACAGCCAGGCAAGTCAACGAACCCCCATCCTCATCCTCACTAGCCTAATCCTCACCCTTCCCACTCACTTTCACTCTTCTCGGGGTGTGAGGCTTTGCTTACTCTGCTGATCAGGATACACCTGCGTTTCTAAGTCGCCTAGAGTCAGAGGCCGGCCTCATGAATGTGTCCCGGCGCCTCAGCCTGGACTCCAAGATCTTCAGGGGCGTCTCCTTCAACGTCGAGGACCACGACGACAAGACACTCAGCAGGATCGGCTCCCTCTCCCAGGTCAAGAACATCTGGCCCGTCCCCCTCATCGCCGTCCCCGAGATCGACGTATCATGGACCGGCAAGGACCTCAAGCGCAAGCACAAGCGCCAGACGAACTCGACCGCCTGGCCGCCGCACGTCATGACGCAGGTCGACAAGCTGCGCGCCGGCGGCATCACCGGCGAGGGCCTGCGCGTCGGCATCGTCGACACGGGTATCGACTACACCCACCCGTCCCTCGGCGGCTGCTTCGGCCCCGGCTGCCTCGTCGAGTTCGGCTACGACCTCGTCGGCGACTCCTACGACGGCACCAGCGCGCCCGTCCCGGACGACGACCCGTTCGAGGACTGTTACGGCCACGGCACGCACGTCGCCGGCATCGTCGCGGCCACGGAGAACCCCATGGGCTTCACCGGCGCGTCGCCGGGCGTCAGGTTGGGCGCGTACCGCACCTTCTCCTGCAGCGGCCTGACGACGGGAGACGTCATGCTGGCGGGCGTCATCAGGGCCTTCGAGGACGGCAGCGACATCATCACGGGGTCCATCGGGAGCCACAACGGGTGGCCCGGGGAGGCCTTTTCTGTGGCCGTCTCGAGGATCGTCGACGCCGGCGTGCCTTGCACCTTTGCCGCGGGGAACCAGGTCGGCGGCTCCGAGGGCTTGTTCGGCCTCAGCAACCCGAGCTCCGGCGACGGCGTCATGTCCATCTCGTCGTACGAGAGCGAAGGCGCCGACAGCGCCGGGAAGGTGTCGGCTTACACCAGCTGGGGGCCCACCTTTGAGCTTGGCCTCGCACCCAGCTTCGGTGCTCCGGGTGGCGGCATCTTGAGCACTTGGCCCGTTGCGCTTGGAGAGTACGCCGTGGCGTCTGGTACATCCATGGCAACCCCACTCGTGGCCAGCATCGTTGCCCTAGTCTCCCAGGTATGTCGCTTGTGACTTGTTCATGTTGGCAGCGACCCTCGCTCTCGAAGTGGGTAGATGGCTGGGCTGACGTTCGATAGGCTCGTGGAACCAAGGACCCGGACTTGATCAAGCGACTCCTGGCGTCGACGGCGAAGCCGAATCTGTCCCAGAGCTACGGCGGAGAGGACTTCAGCGCTGGCCTCAGCCCGGTCGCACAGCAAGGTGCGGGCATGGTGCAGGCCTGCGATGCGGCCTACGCAACCTCCATCCTCAGCGTCGCCGGCATCTCCTTCAACGACACGGACAACCTCGTGTCCGAGACCTCCTTCACGGTCACGAACGTCGGGGACTCGCTCACGACGTACAACGTCTCGCACGACCCGGCCCTCACGGCCATCACGCTCAACGACATCTACCGCCAGAGCACGCCCGGGCTCTCCACGACGTACGCAACCCTGACCTTCAAGCCGGCCACCTTCACCCTGGAGCCGAACGCGAGTGCCGAGGTCACCGTGAGCGTCGTGCCCCCGCAAGGGCTCGACGCAGCAACCCTGCCCGTGTACTCCGGATGGGTCGTCCTCAACGGGACCGACGCCGACGACGACATCGCCCTCTCCGTGCCGTACATCGGTGTCGCCAGCTCGATGAAGAACGCCACCGTCCAGGTCCGTCCTCCCTTCTCACCGTCTGTTTCTCTCTCGCAGCGACGAGGCGAGGAACCCGACGGTGCTCGCGAACACGACCTTCCAAGTCGCGGCCCCGGCCGCCCACCCCGACTGGGCTCAGCCGCTGCTCGAGACGTCAGATCTGGCTCTTCCCCTGGGAGCGCTCCCCAACCAGTTCCTCTGGCTGGTCATGGGCAGCGCGGAGGTTCGTCTCGAGGCCGTGCCGATTGCGGCTCCCGGGTCCGAGCCGAACCCGGACGCGAAGGACAACGGCCTCGGTCTCGGTGTCACAGGCTTGGGGAACGTGGCCGGGTATCCCGTGCTGTACAGGAGACCCATCGGCTGGCTGAGCTCCTGGAATGGGAACCTGGCGGATGGTTCATGGGCGCCGGCCGGGCGATACCGGCTCAGCATCTTCGCGCTGAAGATCATGGCGGATAGAACCGTACCTGAGAGCTGGGAACGGTACGACTCTCCCGAGTTCATCATTCGATACGTGCAGGCTTAGCTCAGGGGGGGGGTCATCTCTTATTAATCCTTTGGACTGTTTCACACACGTCAAAACACGTAGAAGTTATGCGCTGCTGTTCATTCCGTCCTTTCACCCAACAACAACAACTGACTGTTTCTACCTCGCCGTCTTGTAAAACTGGTTCAGTGCCAGCTCCTCAAAGGCGATCGCCTCTAGGGCCAGCTTCTGAACAAAGCCCGGGTCGAAGTTCTTGTTCAGGTACGTGATGATCATGGAAAGACCTGTCCTATCGTGAGCGTCAAGATTCTCAAGAGCCACCAGCGGCTCATCTCCACGCGGCGCGAGACTGACCGGCTCCTGCTCCACCCCCCGTCCAGAGCTCGCCCTTCTCCTCGCCGTCGTACTCCTTCTCCTCGACGACCCATCTCTGATCGAGCCACTCAGTCTCGGGGTGGATCTCCCTCACGATCTTGAGGAACTCGCGGTTCGTCGTCGCCTTCTTGCCCTTGAGCACTCCGGCGCTGGCCAGCCACGGGCTGCCGATGCAGGTCGTCAGCCACACCCTCGTCTTGGGGAACGCCTCCCTCATGAAGCGGTCGGCAGCGGGCGGGCGGTGGTTGAGCAGGGGTCCGCCGATGAGCACGAGGTCCAGATCGCGCGGGCAGTCGTCGTACGTGACGTTGGGGACGAACCGCAGCCCCGGCGTCATCTCGGCGGGCTCGAGGGTCGAGGAGATGAAGAGGAACTCCGTCTCGACTGGGTGGTCGGCCCACTGCGCGAACTCGGGGTCGAAATCCTTGACTTTGTTGTAGTACGCACGGGACAGGTTGCCGAAGAGGTCGATGCCCATGATGTCGCTCAGCTGAACGGCCTCGAGCATGACGCCGATGCGGATGGACTTTTTGGATCCGAGGGTTGCCATTGCGAGATTTTGTGATTTTTTGAGTCGGGAGAGAGAGAAAGCTTGAAGTGGGGGTTAGTCAGATGTTGACACGACGGTGCTTAGGGGGTAGCAATTCAGCAGCGGAGGGGCTCTTTATATCGTTGGACCGAGTGGAAGGAACAAGAGTCGCATCGTCTCCGCATTGATGGGGTCTCTGATGTGTCGAGCTTCCTCTTCAGACCGTGCCTTACTCAGCGGTGCTGATCGTCGAACCCTATCTCCACTGTGGCACCAGTATCGGGAACTTGCCCAAAAGACGAACCGTGCCGCGCGCTCCAGCAGACACGAGAACGGGGACCTGTGGACGAGTCATGTAACTGCGCAACGTGACAAGACCGCGACTTATATACCAGTGGGAGGCAAGAGTGGGGGAGGGTCGACGACCTGAAGAGTTGGAAAATTGGACACAAAACAGAAAAGCACATGCGATAGTTTCACTGATGGCGGTGGATTTGTCCAAGTCGACACATTCCCCGCGAGATTGCCGCGCCAGCCGTGGGTTCCGATGCCCGTCGGCGTCGCGGCGGCGCAGCACGCCGGACTCCGGCCCCACTTCGGAATAGAAAGGACTCGGCGCCATTCCATCTTCCGGATAGGGTACGTACCTCGGAGCTCCTGCCTGGGCACCCCTCCTTGGTCGCAAAGGAGGCAAGAGCTGGTCGATGGTGGTTGCCCTTGAAAGGGCTGTCACCTTCAATGAACTTCTGCCAAGCATCACAAAGCACGAGACACACAACATTGGGCAGTCAGATGCCTCCACTGCAGTCGCCAGTGGTGGTCCTCTTCCAGATCTCAATCTGCTATCTACTTGTCCTAATCCTCGATAGGATACCATCTACTAATATCACGCCCGTTCCGAGAACACCATGACCGCTGAGAACCCCGAACCAGCAGAATACGCCTTGGTCCACGGGTTGTTCGCCGACTACGAGCAATATTTTCTGGAGCTACGGCGTTCTATCGTCGAGCTATCCCAGAATCCAGAATGTGTGTCGTCCCCGGTTGACCTTGGCGACCCTCCAGAAGTACAGCCACTCGTGATACCAGAACCGTTGTTCCCCTCCGAGACAGATCACCACAACACTGCCGCCGAGAAGGTCCTCGCAGATGTCGTGGAAGTCCATAACCAACAAGAAGTCTTCAAGCTAGCCCTCGAATCGACCTTTTCCGACATTCGCTTCTCTCGGGCGGTCCGCAAGCTTGAAGTCCCGTTGTTGAAGAGCGACCCGAGACATGACTCAAAGGCCCTGGCCCGTGCTATGGCGGAAACCAGGCTTCGCGACTTCTTCTGCAAGCCGAACACATTGCCCTTTGAGCCTGTTGACGACCAGAAAGATGAGGGCCTGGGGCTTCCCTCCTCCGCTATGCACTTCCACGGTCAACTCACACGGGGTGCCGAGCCCGACGAGCTGGACTTTTCCGAAGAAGACATACTCTACGTCGCCGAGTCGCTGTACGATGACTGGACCGACAAGGACTTCGAGAGATTGATCGACGAGGAGGTCGGTTACGCCATTGCAAGTGTTTTCTCTAAGCCCTGTGAATGTCATTTCATGCTGATTATGTGGCCAGAAACGGGTTCGAGCCATGACTCCTCCTTTGATCGCTTCCACCCTTGACGACTCTGACGACGAAGAAGTTTTCGTACCAAGTGCCGAGGTCTGCGAAATCGACCCTCTTTCTTCACCCTCAAGTCTCCTCAGCGAAGACCTCGAGCAAGCCCGTAACCAGCTTTATGACGAGAATGATGACGATCAAGTCCCAGAGGCATCCACGTCCGACATTGTCGGCGTTCATTCCGACACACCAAGCTTCGAGATCATCACACCTAAGCATCCAAGGGAGAATTTGATCATGGAGGTACCTATCTTGCCGATATCGGACGACGAAATATCAAGGAGCCAAGAGGAAGAAGCCTTTCAGAGCCTGTTCGAGAGCGTCTCAGGGCTCCCAGGCTTCAACCTCGTTGATCCTGACAGGGAGATTCCGATTGATGAAGGCGAATCCAGTTTTGACGAACAGTTCAACCTTCTCATCAAGGATAAGGCGAACGACATGACCAACAAGCTGGAGCAGGAGCAGATCGAGGTCATCGACGCCATCGCCAGAATGCGGCCCCCGATTCTCGATTTCAGCACGCCAACGCCAGACTGGGAAGGGGTGGCGCAAGACCCGTCCACCATGTTCGCGTGGATCCGGCGCAAGCATGGGCATCAGTACAAATCGCCCCGGTGGCCGAGGAACCCACAGGAGCAGAGGGACCTCCGATGGATACCCTTTCCGGTGTCCCTGGCCCATGCCAATGTACGAGAGTCTGTGGGGGACGCCCGCGTATTGCAAGAGCTGTTGGGGAGCAGTAGCTCCTCGGCGCTTCCAACCAGTGCCGACTACGTTCACCACAGACGTCGACTCAAGGCTCTTGCTGATAATGACGACGAGGAGTTGCCGCTTCCTTGTGAAGATGACCACCAACACCAACAATTCACTCTACCCGGGCCAGAGGACGATTTCATGGATCTGATCAGGAAACGAAAAACGGCGCATGTCGATGAAGGAGAACCCTCGAGCCTAATATCTCCGACGGAAGGGGTAAAGTCCCGACGATTGGCCAAGCAGATGAACGCGACGAAGATCCTGGGAGACGGCCTACTGCTCGGCGAGAACGACGCCAACGCAACTGAACGGCTGCTGTCCAACTACATGGACTTGCGCAAAGGAAAACGACGCAAGCCATCGTTGGCGTCACTGACGAATACTTCTAGAACCTCATCGTGCCAACTTATGTCACAACAGACACCGCAAAATACACAGAAACCCCAGGCACACCAGCCAGAAAAACGCATCATCCTGGCCGACGCTCCATGCCCGCCCGTCGACAGCTTGGAAGAACCTCCTCGCATCGTCATCTCCGTCTGCCTCCCGCGCTGCATCATCTCAGCCCTCCAAGCCAAGATCCCAGGCATACATCTTGTGGACCGCGACTTCACAAGACACAATACCTGGGCCTGGTCCCCGGGCAGCACTAGGCGCGTCGAGGTCGACTCCCCGCTTTCGTACGAGGCCGACATTATCCCGTCCCCGGCGACAGGCATCATCATCACCACGATCCTCAAGATCCGACAAAAGCCGCTGCCGGGCTCCCAAGCGCAGCTCTCTCAGATCCGCCATCGCCTTGTGAAAGTCGAGCCACTCTACGAGCGGCTCATCGTCCTCGTCTCGGAGGGGAATCTCGCGGGGGAGCACGCCAGCCCCCTGGACGGAGCCGACGCCGAGGCTTACGCTTCTTTTGTCGCTTTCGCATCCTCTCTTGGCAGCCGTGGCAGCTGCAGTATCAGAGCTATATACGTGGCCGGCGGGAACCAGACGCTCGCCAGCTGGACGTGCGCCCTCGTCGCCACCCACGTCAAGGAGGCGGCCTCCAACGTGCAGCAGATCCTTATGGCTGAAGAGACGGAATGGGAGGTGTTCCTCAGACGTGCCGGGCTCAACATGTACGCCGCCCAAGTCGCGCTCGCCGTCGTCAAGGGCACGTATCCAGAAGACGGCCAAGACCGAACGCTCGTGCGGTTTCTGGGAATGAGCCCTGCCGAGAGGGCGGACATGCTGCAGGAATTCCTCGGCGGACGGGATCTCGCCGACAGAGTCAGTGCGCGACTAGGCTAGAGACTTCACGGAAACCTTTCGTCGGCAGCGAACTTTTGATCGGACGGATCTGAGTAGCGAGCGCCGTAAACACCTCACACACTTATCTCCCCCGCCCGCGTGTGCGTTCGGCCCTGGGCCCTCTTGGCCTCGTTACAGAACTTTAACAGAACGAAACAAACCCCCCGCTGGCTCGGGCCAAGGATCGCGTGGCAACACCGCCAGGTGATCTGAATCGGGCCCTGCATCCCATCTTCGGCTACCAGAAGGGAGTGCCCAGGGAGAGAGCCATGCCAACCGTTGACATATTTCTTGCAACCTTGCCTCGTGATACTGAGCAAAAGTTGAGGATGGATCGTTAGGAACAACTACAATTGCCGTCTACTTTGATTTCTTATGAGATGGAAGAAAGGGGAAAGAGCGAGAAAAGAATTACAAGTAAACTATCGTCACAGAACAACAAGAGTATGCTTCGGCCTCTCGGTACACGCCTGGCTCCGGCACAGCCTCGGCCCATGGTTTGTGTCGTGACTCTCTTTTTGTGCGCGCTATGCATGCGATGATACGCGATACCCTCGAAACGCCCTGGTCCTGTTATACGTGCAAGATATATTTAACAACCTGGTATGGTAGAAGAAGAGGAAATCGGGCGATGGAAGAAGAATAGAGAATAGTGAATAATTATGTACGCTCCCGATACAAGACTCGGCATTACGGGCTCGACAATGCGGCGGGAGGAATCTTGTCGCCCTTCTCCAACGCCTGCTTGACGAGGTCCGATTTGAGGACGGAGCCCATGACCTTGTCGAGGAGGTCTTGGTCAGGCTGCTCAAAGGCAGGGCGGAAAGGCGGCAAGACCTTTGTGCACTCCGTCAGGTCGTTGATGTTGTTGACGCCGAGGAGAGACATGCGAACGTACTCCGACGCATAGGCCTGAATTTTAGGTGTTAGGTCGAAAACAAGGTTATATCAGATGGGACGAAGGTGTGACGGGAAAGCTTTTTCCATACCTGGTTCCACACGGCTTGACCGCGCGGCCCCGCTGCAAACATTCTCCAGACCTCGTTGGTCTCGGGGTCCAGGGACACGTGGATGTCGCTCTGGAATTTGAAGACGGCGGGCGGCGCGTTGGGGTTGAGCGTCTGCTGATAGAAGGCAATGTCCCACGTGCCTGGCGTGCTATCCTGGGGCGAATCGGCACGCGAGGGGTCGACAAAGCGTTGCTGGCTGGTACTGTGGGCACCCAGGAGGGCCACAAGACCGGCGGGCGTGAAGGACTTCTCCCCAAACAGCTTGAACAGCTTGGCGGAGCTGTCCGAGGGATCGGGGAGGAGGTTTTTGGTGGCAGGGGTGGATGAGTCCTTGCGGCCGACAAAAGTGCGGACGCGAGGGCCGAGAGGACATGAGACCGTTGCGACGTTGGCGGACAACTGGATCAGGTCTGCCATGCTGATGCCGAACTTCTTGTACTTGGCAAACCAGGTCGCCGTCATATCGCAGATCTCCTCGAGGCCCTTGTTGTCGGAGCGCGTCTTGCACTCATTGGCGAGGATGATGGAGCCGTCGGCGCCTGTGCCGCCCGTCGACTTGGACCAGGCGGCGGCGTCGTGGAAACCAAGGCGGATGGCGCCGCGGGCGACGCTGTTGCACCGGCCGGCAGTGCCCACCATCTGCTTGGCCAGGTCGTCGGCGATGTGCTTCCAAATGCAACAATCGTCACTCTCGCACTCCTCGGAGCCCTTCGGCGCTAATTCAGACTCGTCATAAAAGGTATCCACGTCCTGGCCCGAGGCCTCGGTGATCAAGATATCCCTAATGGCGGCCCCGGTCGCTGTCAGTTCGCGCTCGCGGAGTTCGACGAGGTCGCCGATCAGCTCTGTCGAAGGGCCACCGCCACCAATCTGACGGATCTGTAGCTGGGCGTCGGCTATCAGCTTCTTGATGTCCATGCCAGGACGAGCGAGAGCAATGCCCGCGACAAGGGCGGCAATGAGAGACGCGGTCCTCATAGCTGCGACGGTTCGAGATCAGAAACGACGAAGGGCAAGAGTGAGAAAACGACTGGAACGAATCGGAGTCCGCCCGAAAGTCAGACCGGCCAAGATTGGGTGTTGGAAGCGAAAGAAGGCAAAGCTGAAAGCGAGAGATAGGGGTGCTAGCTTGGGGAGCGTCGGGTTGGCGACTGGCATCGCCAGTTGTATTTATGTCAGATATATCGGGCGAGAGCCGCCACGGAATATTCTACGAGGCTTCTTTAGCTTCCGGCTCGTGGACTGCCGACCGCTTGGATCGTACCAATCTCAAGTTCGACTCCTGACGTGGGGAGAGGTAGACGGAGCGGCTGCACACTCTGGTCGCCCAAGTCCGTCCATGTTACACATTGCCGAAACGTGCGCTGCGACGATGATCAAAGCAGTCTCTGTCTATCCCCAAGGTTGCCGCAATCCCCTAGTTACGACGCAAAAGAGCAAGAGACGAGATTGATGTTAGAGGGCGATGGCCGGTATGGTTGTTCGTGTCCTGCTTTGTGCCGAGGCTGCTGTGTCATTCATTGAGGATGAGGTGCCACATTGCATGCATGGGGAACGTGTCGTTTTGCCTAATGCTTCCGGGAAATCATAGTTTCACTTGATCTAACCGTGGCGTAACGCTGAAGCCGCAGACCATCGGCATTGCTGACTCGAGGAGGAAGGATTGTAGTTCAGGCAAGGGCTGGTGCAGAAGGATAACGAGGAGGCTCGCAACTCCCAAATAAAATTGAGCAGCAGGCTTCCGTCTCTCGTCTGAACTTCTAGGATCATTGGGCCGAGGCTGCTGCGTGGAGGTCCCTAGTCAGGAACAACATTCAGAATGGGAAACGGTCCGATAATGGAGGAACGCTTGGTCGCGGCGCTGTTCCAGGCCCGCACGCTGGCTGGAGAACGTGTTTGAGGACGTATCCGGGGGCCCGTGTCAAGCCTTATTGAAAACAGGATACCAACTCGGATTGCTGAACGACATGGTGATGGTGCCATGCAAAAGTATGCCGAAGTCGCAAGCCGCGCAGCCTCTCCCGTCGGCCAGCCTTCAGTCGGCGGTGACGACATGTGGCCCGCTGAAGCATAGTAAGAAGTGTTGCGTCGATACCCACCGTTCAGCTGAAGAGAAATTGCGTTAAGAGGAACGCGACGATAAGTGAAGCCCCCTTGGCCAGTCTCAAGTCGGAGCCGCGGGATGTACCTCGGGTTTCTTGACTCTTTGCAGTACGGCATGAGCCAGTTTCGAATTCCAACGCCCCCTGGCTCAACTTCCATCTGATTTACCAGGCAATGTCCAGGCCGTGTGGCTGAGTATTCTGCAGAAACAACATGGTCCTTCCATCAGTCGATGGTTGGGAAGGCCGAAGCTGCAGCACGCGCTGCAAGCGGGCAGTAAGATGACGAGATCCTCGCAATCGGCATCAGGTTGCATCAGCGACTGCAGCCTCCCATGCAGAATGGCTGCTCTCCCGAGCTATTCGTAGATCTTGGCTATATGCCACGCTAAACTTTCTTGGCGATAGAATTAAGTGCCACGAGCTTGGCTATCTTTGGCCCGAGGTCCGTCATCCATGTATCAACAGCCTGCATGAGGATGACGTGAAGAAGTAAGTATGCGGGCAGCTCATGTCCAAGCCTGGGCGAGATGAACCTCTGCCTTGGCAAAGCCTTCATTGTCGGTTCTTTTCGAATGGGGAGGGATGGACGCTTTTTGTTTGTGCACAGACGGCAGTAAAATGGTACTCGAAGAGTAATGGCTAACCGACAGTTGTCATTGTACGGCTTCGGGGTTATCCTGAGCCACGGATTCTGCAGTATTCGATGCCAACGTCCAGACTTTGAGGGCGGAGTCAAGAGTGATGCATGTCGAAGCCAAGCGCGGTTCGCCGTTGTCGTCCGTAGAACCAACCTCACTGTCCAGTTCGCGATCCGCATAGCTGGTCCACGCGCCAGAGCAAGTGGCGACGACGGAGCCGGTGGGGTGAACAGCAGCGCTTCCAACGGGTGATGTATGGGCGGCCCAGTCCCATGACTTGTCAAGGACGCCATCCACGGCGCCAACGTCTTCATAAACGAGAACATTTCCCTGTTCTGTGCCAGCCCAGAGCTCGAAGCCACCGTGGTCCCCGCTTCCCGGAAATACATCACACGTTAACTTCTGCTGTGTGGTCGCGGTCCTGCCAACGAGCAGGTTCAGGGGCTGGCCCGTCCCGCGAACATCGTAGACGAGGATTCCGCTTGCGTGGCGCTCGTTGATGGCCAGATATCGGCCACATGGACTCCAGATGGTTTGAACAATGCCGTTGCCGCCAAAGTCTCGGCCGAAGTGAGCCTTGGTAACGCCATGAATGCTCCAATTAGCCACGGGCTTGTTCGTGCGCGTCACGTCGTAGAGACCTATCCAGCGGGACCAAGTGCCCGCCGCCACGATGGAAGCGCCGGACTCATCTGGGCGCTGGCTTGACAGGGTGGAGACCATTCCCTTCATACCGACACCGCCGCCCTTGAGAAGGTGCCGCTTGGAGGGGATCGTGGGGATAGTCAAGACGGGGCCATCAGAACCGGTTCTCGACACGTCGAAGTGGTCGAGACGATTTGTCGAGCCGGCAAGGAAATGGGTGCCGGGCCAAGACCACAGGAGAGACTCGGGGCAGATGTACTCCTCTGTCTCGCGGCGAATCAGCTTGTAAGAACACAGCGGGGGCGAAGACCGGGACTCTGGGAAGACGTGATACAGCTGGAGAGGGTGGTCTTTGCAGGCTAGCAGAGCGAGTTGAGTCTGCGGCTCGGACAGTGAAAAATAGGGCGACAGAGCGGCCGAGTAGAAGGGTTCCGGGAGCTGCAGCTGACCATGGGGCGTCAAGAGCCGGGGCCGGCCGGTTGGGCTGAGGAGGTCTGGTGGCAAGACGTATGCCGACAGGCGATTGTCCGAGGTAGACGCGACGAGGGTTGTGCCGTCAGCAGTCCACTGGACTTGGCGAAAGAAGTTGGTCGGTCTTGGGAGATCGGCAGGGTCGTCGGCGGCTATCTCGGTAGTAGCAACCAGATCCAGCGAAGGGGCAGAAGGGTCCTTTGGCGGTGAACTATTGGTTTCGTGAAGCATTACAGGGTCTGCATCCTTGGTTTCTGAAGAATGCATTGCCGGTGTGAAAGTTGGCAAAGAGGTGCGCTAGCATTACTCGATGGCCAGTGTGATTGGCAACGCAAAAGTGAGGCTGGAGGTGAAGACGAATCAAGAATCTGCAGTGGTGAGGATCCAACTGGGGCGATTTAGAGATGTGCGGTGAGTTGCAGGAGAAAAAAGCTAGGTAGAAGCAAGCCGGGCTTATCGATTGGGCTGTCGCTGGATGCGATGAAGGGTGGTGATGCCTTCGTCTGGTGGCCGAGCGTGAGGTAGGAAGACACAACATGCAACTGTGCTGATGTGGTGAGCTGCTTGCTGTGTTTGCATGCAACTGGGAAAAGAGTGGAGAAGGGAGACTGATGGTTGTTCGGTGAGGGATCCAGTGGGCTGCCTTACCGGAGGCCGAGCAGTCCCACCGCGGGCTTCACCGTGGAGCGCACTGGACACGGAATTGGAGGGTAGCGTTGTGGGCCTTGATGTGGTCCGTGCTATGATGAGAGGAGCGGGAGAGGGAGGTACTACACAGAGAGAGGGGAAGGGGGGAGGGGAGAGGAGAGAAAGTGCTGGCCTGTCTCAGCCTGTGTGTGGTGTTGGCTTCCTTCTCCTGCTTCTCCAAGACAGTAATTCCAGCAAAACAGAACGGTAGGGAATGCTTAAAGTACCTACCTAAGGTACCTAGCCAGCCATCTTTCTTTCCCTACCTACCTAACCTACCCACCTACCTACCTTACCTACCTACCTAGGTAGGTAAGAAAGGCACCCGAGGTAATAATGTAAGGATTAGGAAGGTGTCTGTCTACCTTAGGTACCTAGATGCCAATACCTTTACTTGGAATGGATTCAGCGCCTCCCGCTCCAGCTTGGGCAGTTGTTACCGTGTGAGATACCGTGGGGACCTCGTCGGGCAGGCGCGCAGTCGCGCAGTGAGGGCAGCGACGCGACGTCATGGCACCGCGAACGATGCATGTTCCTGCCCCTAGCGCTGAGAAGACAGGGCAGCCATGCCGCCGGGGGCGCTCTCAGCAGTCGCATAATCTCCAACCCCGCTGTATCCGGCCACTATTCCCCCCGTACGCCCATCCAAGTATTCGTACCTACCTACCTACCTAGGTAGGTATCTGCGCTGCCAACCTAACCTTTCGGAGACAGCACCGGACTAAACACACCGTTTCAAGCAAATCTACTCTGTACACCTGACATATATCCCATCCCGTCCGCGATCCATCCAGCCAGGTGAGTCTTTGCAAAGACATCTTCCAGATTCATGGCTCTTGTCTGCCCTCTGCCAACCCAAATTCAGTTTCTCCTGCGCCCAGGCTGACCGCACCTCACCCACCACACAGACACAGTCAGTAAGTCAATCGGACGCCGGACTTCCTCGCCCACCCAACACAGTGTCGTCCCATCTCTCGACCATCTTCTCTGTCATTTCGGCTTCATCCCCGCCCCAAATCACCGACCGACCGACCGAACGAACCGAAGCGAGACGACCTCATATCCCGCGGCCTCCCGGTTTATTCCTGCTCCCCCGACGGTTTCGCAATGCCGAGCTAGCCCTGCCTTTCTCTCCCACCCTACCGCTTTCGCCTGTGGCCTTGTAACCTGCGTCATCTCACACTCGCGTCGCGACGGACATCCCGCCCACCGGGATACCCGAATCAAGCACGAAGCAGAACCATCTCGACAGCTGGGGGGCTGTGTGCTGTTGTGCTACAACCTGCTCTGGACCAAACCTGTCCTGTAAACCGACACCAGCAACCGCCTTGCTTCCCACGATAACCCTCCAAGGATGGTTGCTACCATCTTCGACGACCGCTGTGCGGAGCTTCGCGCTCCCGGCTTCCTCAATCTGACAATCTCCATGTGAGCTAAAACAAACCCCCTCCTCCCCCACTTTCACCTGTATGCCGGACGTAGGCTGACATCCTGCCGCCTCTAGCATTATCCTCATCGGACTCCTCGTCTCGTACTTGCCTCAACACTACCGCATCATCGCCAGAGGCACCTCGGAGGGCATCTCACCGTGGTTCGTCCTGCTGGGAGTCACGTCCGCGACTGCCGGATTTGCCAATATCCTAACCGTCGCTCCCTCGAGGCGCGACATAGCATGCTGCTCCGAGCTGGGCACTTTCGAATGCGCCGCTGGTCTACTGGGAATCGCCCAGCTGGGCGTGCAGGGGATCTCCTTTGCGCTAATGTGAGTCGGAACTTTTCCCTCTTTTTTTTTCCCCCTTTCCCTCTCGCTAGCGCCCTTGTTCATCTCTATGATGGTTGTATTATGCTAACGCAGTGCTCAGCCTTGTCTTGTTCCTCGTCTTCTTCCGCTACAGCGACGCCAACATTCCTGATGAGGAGCTCGTCGACACCCGGCCGTCGTGGCATACCGCCATCATGGTCGGCTTGCTCAGCCTGCTGCACGGCCTGCTGGTCATAATCCTGACGGTTGTCTTCACCGTCGCCCTCCGCGACCACCTCGACTTCTGGGCCAATCTTCTCGGGGTCATGGCGGCAGCCCTCGCGGCCGTGCAGTACATTCCCCAGATCTGGACGACGTACCACATCAAGCATGTTGGCAGTCTGAGTATCCCTATGATGTGCATCCAGACTCCGGGCGGCTTCCTCTTCGCCGGCAGCCTATTTGTAAGACTGGGCTGGGAGGGCTGGAGCACCTGGGGCATCTTTATCCTTACCGCATTCATGCAGGGCGCCCTGCTCGTCATGGCCGTTTACTACGAGTTCCAGGAGCACCACGGAGACATACACTCCCCGGCGCTCGTCGACGAACCCAGACGGCCCAACCCAATTAGGACCTACTCGGAGGGCTGGGAACAGGGTCTCCCCGGCCCGTACACAGCCCATCCCGAGCGATATGCTGACACGGAGGAGGAGCTGGAGCGGTTGCAAGACAGGGAAGAGCGGCAGGTGGAAAGGGAGACGAGGCCCCTTCTTCGCCCGGGCGGCATTGGCGACCCGCACAAGAACTACAACGCCACGGACGACTAAAGGCGTGAGGCGCGCCACCTCATTTTTCTCGTTTTCATCTCGCGGGCCGTACCGATGACATGTCATGGATGACCTTGCAAATTCTATTAGCTTTGTTCATTGAATGCATCTTGTCCGTGACTTGAAAAATCGCCTATGGTGATGATTTTGAAATGGCGCTGGATCGCTGGACCGGATATCAAGCTTCCATGCCATCAAAACGTGCTCCTCAGCGGCCATCATTTGCCGGATGTATTTGCCGGGGAACAAATCAATACGGACTGGCTGTTTTGCTCTTGCAGGCAACGTTATAGGGAACCGAGACCGATCCGGACGGTGCATCCACGGCCGCGCCCTTGGTCTTGTTTGGTAAAAACTACAGCATGGCCGCGGAACGTGACGGAACACGCACGCACACACGTGCACACAAGAGCCCATGGGATCACGTAGTGGCCGCGCATCACGAACAGTCGGGGGGCGAGACGCACACCGACGACGGAGGACCATCACGAAGCAGGACCGCACTTCCATCGCCACTAAGCCCCCCCCCCCCGTCGTCCATCGGAGCCGTCACCGGCGCATCTGCTAGGGTCCCACGGCACGGGAAGCTGTCAAGCGGAGGCACACGTCTTGTATTTTGTCTCCTGAAGAACCCAGAGAGAAGAACTCTTTCAAGAAGTTGCTCGGAGAAGAGGACAAAACGAGCCTCGAAAAAAAGAAAAGAAAAACCCCCCCATGTCTAATGCTCCCTTCCCCCATGAGTGAGGTTAGGTTCATGTCAGGTCGAGGTCAGATCTGTCGGGCAATACCCCCCCCCCCCCCCTCTTGATGCACAATCCATCTAGCCAAGACATTTACAGTCCAAGTCCAGTAAGTCTATGACAAACAAATCGAAAATCGAAAAAAATAAACGAAAACACGTTGGAAGGCGAAGTGGTTGAAAAAGTGTGTGTAAGGGGCGAGAGATTCACAATCGGACGGTCGGTCGGTCGGTCGGTCGGCCAGGCATCATCAGCACATTTCCCACAACGGTCGGGGTAGGTTCGTGCGCTTCTTGGGCCCCGGGCGCCCGCTCGTGTCGCGCACCGTCACGTAGACGACTTTGCGGGCGGGCTCGCCCGTCGTGACGGAGTGAGACTGGAGGCCGTAGTAGTCCGAGATGGAGTGCGTTAGCCATCGCCTGCGTCAATCAAGAGTCAGCCAAAGGATGCCCAGTGAGGTGAAGGTGCTCCCCATCTCTCTCTCTCTCTCTCTCTCTCTCTCTCTCTCTCTCTCTCTCTCTCTCTCTCTCTCTCGGAAAACCACAGGACATGCATCGAAGAAAGGGAGAGGTGGAGGAGGGGGGAGGCCATCATGCACATACTTGAACGAGGCACTCTCGTCATCCCCCAACGAGTCAAACACCATGCCCGTGTCGACCTCTTCGCTGCCCACCTCCCTACGCGCCTTCTTCCATCCTTTCCCAGCGGCGGCCATCCCCCGGCGCCCAACGAAGACGATCTCCTCGTCCTCGCTGTCGCCCTCGGCGTCGCTGTCGTCGCGGCGGTCGCGCAGGAAGTCCCGGACGGGCTCCTCGAGCACGCGGACCCACCCGCGGACGGCGGGCGTGCGCTTGGCCGTGTCGCGCAGGTCGCGCGGCACCTCGCCGACGCCGAGGCCCGTGGCGGAGCCGTCCTTTCGCTGCTGCCGCTTGCGCTGGGCCTGCAGCTTGGACGTCTTGTCCTCGATGCGCTGCCGGAGCCCCGTGTCCCAGAACTGGGCGACCTGGTAGGGGACGACCTGGACCGGGTAGGTCGGGTGGACTTCCCAGTCGCTGGGGAGAGGGGGTTGGACGTTGGGGACGCCGACGAGACGGTCTGGAGGTGGGAAAGGGTCAGCGGTGATGGACGCAAACGGAAGCCAGGTGGATGAAAGAGATGAGACAATATGGAGGGACAGGGCAAGACGGACCGTTCTCCCAGCGACGACGCTGCCGGCTGCCCTCATTGCCCTTCAGCAGCGCGTCCCTCTTCTTCTGGCTGTCCCTCCTGCTCAGGGGCCTTCTTATAGGAGTCTGCTGTGCGGGCGGCAGCGCGTCGTCGGCGTCGGCGGCAGCGGCGATGGTGACGGCGGCCTTAGCCTTGGCCTGCTCATCGAGGTTGATGGCGAGCGGCGCGCCGGCACCGCGGGCAACAGGGCTCACACTCAGAGACTCGAGGGCGGAGATGGTCCATGCCTCGATGTCAACGGAGCCCGCCGTCGCGCTCTGGGCAGCGAGGAGGGCGGCGACCGGGGTCTGGGACTGCGGCGGGGCGTCGGGGTTCGCTTCGGCGGTCGGGTTGTGGGTGTCTCCGGGAGGAGGGACGGCGTCGTAGATTGCCATGCTGGGCAGGAATCGGTTGCGATGCGATGTCGGGTGGTTTGGCGGCTAGATCGGACCTTGGATGGCTGTCGAGAGGAGAGAGGTAGAGGCAGCGAGACGGGCAACGAGGTAGGGTTCAGGGCTGCCGATATGGGCGATAAGCGCGACGATGGCAGGGTGGCGGGTTCCTGGAGGTCGTGCTGATAAGGGTCGAAGGGAGGGCTTTCGGAGGATGGGGATGGCAGAGCGTGAGGTGCTGAATCCCAGCACAAGCCAACAATGTGTCGGGAAGGGGGCCAGACGGAGAGGCCTAAAGGATACTGGGAGACGTAGAGACGGATATACGATGATAGATGCGGAAAGATGGGGGAGGAAGAGGAACGAGCAACACATGAACAAGAGAACGAGAGCACGGGGGAAAGATGGAAGCGGAACCCGGGGTCGCGTTAGCGTTAGCTCCGGGGGGCATGGGGGCATGGGGGGGGATCCACCATGACACATTCGATATCGGAGCTTCCTCCAATCACGACGCGAGCGCAAAACCACGTTCCTCGGTGAATGAATCACAGGGCGCGTGTCACCTTAGGCGCTCAAGGTTCCCCGGGTCTCAATGAGCGAATGCCGCTGGACTCTTACTTTTCACAACTTTTTTGCAATATGAGAAGAACAAGAAAATGGAAGAGGCATACCATACCATCCGGGTTTGTTCAACAAGAGTTCGGCCAGTATCAAGGTCATCCATCGCGACTGGCGGAGAAAAGGCACAGCAACATTCTCTCTCGCGGCTGCAAAACTGCAAAAAGTAAAATGATAAGCATAGTTCCCAGGCTGCCTCTGACTCATCATCCACCAAGACAAACACTCGTCTGGATCCTCATCATGGTCGTCCTAACGACCCTCCTCATGTCCTCCCTGACCGGACCGTCAAACCCCCCTCAGACGAGGTTAGACATCGTCAGAGGTCGTCAGACCAACGTCGGAACCGTCCACGGCGACCAGCTATCTACATTAAAGTTGTTATACGTCTGGTCCGTCCTGAAAACCCCCGTCGACACGCTGGTCTGCCCGAGAAGGAACCGGCCGATAAACGCGTTCAACTCGCCCTGCTGCGCAGCGGGGAAGCTGCAGTGCCCGTGGTTCCCGACCTGGCTGTACCCGAATCCGTCCAGCGCCCCAAGCGCCCGCCACTGCTTCCGCGCACCGCCCATGCACCCGTACGTGCTCATCGTCCCCAGCCACTCAAAGTCGGGGTTCTCCATCACGTACACAGCCCTCGGCGCGATGAGCCCCGCGAGCATGTGGTGGTCGAACGGGAGCCGGTCGACGCTGCCCGTGTACTGGTCGAAGGCCGGCCCGAACCACGGGTTCTCCCCGACGATCTGCTTGGCATCCTGCACCGTGAAGCCGTTTCGGTTCTGCCAGTCGGCGATCCGCCAGCATCCCGCGCCCCCGGCCCCGGACTCTTGCGGCAGCGTAAGCGCGATTCGGGGTTCGAACGCGCCGGCCACCATGGCCCCCTTGCCGTTGCGGGAGCACCCCGTCACGCCCAGACGCCTGGGGTCGATGCCCACCGAGGGCGTCAGCTCCAACACGTCGACGATGCGGGACACGGCCCAGGACCAGGCCATCAGGGCGCCTGCGCTGTGCCCGCTCCCGTACAGGTCGTAAAACTTTCCCCTGCCTCGTGATCCGCTGCCTTGCTGCGGAGCGATCTCGTCGTTGTTGAAGGTGATGGTGCCCACGTTCGACGGGATGGGGATGCTCTCCGCGCCCAAGGCGATGATGGCCGGGACGCTGTTGCCGCTGGGCTTAGTGATTGTCACGGCGAAAGAGGTGGACTTGCCACCCTCCGACACGTTGATGGTGAGCTTGTTCCCGGAGTATGACGCCGTGATGGATTGCGGTTTGGGAGGGAGGGTGCCGAGCTCAAGGCGCTGGAGCTGGGCGCTGATTTCCGCTTGCTTGCAAGTCCAGTCGGCCTTGGATGTGACCTTACCTCCGTTCTGGAACGTGAAGGGATCGGGCAGAACCGAACTGGAGGCCCCGAGGCCGCTAGGAAGAGCGGGGCATGCGGTGCCGCCACCGCCGGGCACCGTGGACGTCACCGACGGGGTGGACGTCGCCGACGGGGTCGTGACTGGGCCTCCACCGGGCGATGTCGTGGTGGTTTGCAAAGTCGAAGTATATGAAGAAGGAGAAGGTTGGGCTGGGCCTGTTGTGGGTACAGAGCTTCCTGGAACACACTGCGAATACCAGTCATTCTGGTATCGGCAGAAATATCCCGAGATGCATGTCGTTCCGCCCGTGTGCCCGACACCACCGCATTGGGCCCACGCGCCTTGTTGTGCCCTCGCAAGTCCAAGTAGCGCCGCCCATGGCAGAATGAAGCATATGGTCGCGTGCATTGTTCAAGTAGATGTTTCGACAATCGCGGTTGCTGAACGATTCTCGCCGACGACCCGACACAGTATTTGATCAATACCTTCTGTCACAAGCCCATATTTATACCAGAATGCCTTCGGCATCTTGGCGTCCCCAAAACAAGACCGGAACATCACTTTCGCAGTACCAAAACCTTCTTCACCCTCAACTTAGTCGTCAGAACCGACATCTGCACTTTTGGCAGCTGAGCTTTGCTTTGGGTTGCATCCAAAGGCCTCGTGGCCCCCGACCGGGAGAATGGCAAAATGCCCACCGCTTTAGCCTAAACGGACATCATCGAGAACTTGAAGAGAGATGATTCGAATGTCACAACCTTTGATTCATTGACCCTCTCTCCCGGGCGACCGGATGTATTCTTGCACTACTTCAGGCAAGTCGGCGACCGGCGAAGAAACAAAATCCCAACCTCGCTGATCAATCGTTCCATCGCTGCACACTGCAAACACCCATGCTATTCCAATCGCACCCGCAGTCACCAAGCAGTATGTTAATAAGCAACGTTGCATGCATCTCAGTGCTTTCTTCCGTCAGTGGACACTCTCTTCCCGAGGATCCTCCTGTGAAACCGGAGACCTAGAGAGAGTGATTGATGGTCAGAAGAGAATCCGGGTAAGAGGTTGGTCCTGAACTTGCCTCGTCGATCTGCCAACCTTCAACGCGTCGATCATTTGTGGACGGCGGAAAGAGTCACGCTGGGAGGAGAGGTTGATGGTCGCGTTCATCAGGCCAGGGGTGGATTCTGTTTCTTCAGTCAGCGTCTCTGAAGGTCAGCTGCGAAGTATCGAGGTACATGAATCTGCCAAAGAAGAAAGGTGCCTCCGTCTTGCCCTTTGAGGGCAACTACTCTTGTGTGTGTTCTCGAGAGGCCGATGAAAGGGCCTTGGTTGAAGACTCTTCTGAGTCATCTTCGATAGAAAGCAAAGACTCCAGTCGCGACGGCGGTGCCGTGTGCGTTTTACAGGTCTTCTCGATGGGGAAGAGCATGCTGTCGCTGAGCACCCACCATCGGATCGGCGAAAAGGCGTTCCTGTCGGAGGATTCATTCGTGGGAAGCCGGGGCCGAACGATCAGATTCAGGGCGATGCTGACTTTTTTAAATCGCATGATTGGTTTCCAGGCGCTGGTAGGTGTTGGATGCGATGATGCCTCGTGCCTCCAGGTGCCCGAGAGACTCGTGATCCCGGATCCAAGTCGCTTTTTCTTCTCAGGGATAGTTGTTCTCCTCCTGCCCCAGGAACCCAGCCTCATGGACCGGTTGAGGGAGACGAAGTGTGGTTGATGAAGATGTATGGAATTTGCTGTGGCCGGCCCAGAAATATGAGCCTTCGGGTGAACTCTTTGATGAGTATTGAGGAAGAGGGTGCTTGCCGAGGGCTGTGCTCGAAGTATTTCCGATCAGGAATGAACGGGTGTGAGACGGACGGAGGTCTGGTTTCGCATCGCAACTTGCCAGAAGTGGTGGTTGAAGTGGAAAGGCTGAAAGCAGCATCGGCATGCTGCTCCAACATGTAGGGCTGAAATGAGTGGTTGATGTGGAAAGGTTGAAGCTGTCACGAGTTAGAGCACACAGTAAGGCATAGGAGAATATAGGAGAAAGATACTTAATTCTAGAAATAAGGAAGGGAACAAAATGCTACTAGATATATACATATAGGCACGTAAAGGAGCACGTAANAGTTAGAGCACACAGTAAGGCATAGGAGAATATAGGAGAAAGATACTTAATTCTAGAAATAAGGAAGGGAACAAAATGCTACTAGATATATACATATAGGCACGTAAAGGAGCACGTAACAGGACTAATTTAGGGAGCTTCTAATATATAAGGATATTCCTATAACACACCCCCTAATTATTTAAGCAATTAAGTAATTAAATCCTTTATACTAGTATATAATAGCCTTTTAAAAATAATCCCTTAGGTACTTATGTAATTAATAAACGAGTATAATTAAGAATAGGAATGTTATAGTATATTATATTACCTTTATTAATAGCTTTACTTCTATTATATAATACTTTCCTAAATAGGTAAGGGGGTAGCTAAAGGTAGTATAAGTAGTATATAAGCAAAATTCTACCCTACTTATTATTATTTTTTTTCCTTTCTTTTTTATACCCTTATTAAGTTAAAGTAAGTAAAAATTTAAGTTATTTTTACTACACTAGTACGCTTTACTATACGTTTTTACTATTAAGACTTAGTATACTAACTACTAAATAAATAAATTTTAAAATAACTAATAATAAAAATAGTATATTTACTTTTATTATATAATACTTTTTAAAATAAGTAAAAAAGTAGTTAAAAGTAGTATAAGTAGTATATAAGTAAATTTCTATCTTACTTATTATTATTTTCCTTTTTTTTCTTTATACTTTTACTAAGTTAAAGTAAGTAAAAATTTAAGTTATTTTTACTAAACTAGTAGGCTTTACTATATATTTTTACTATTAAAACTTAGTATACTAACTACGAAATAAATTAATTTGAAAATATTTAATAATAAAAATAGTATATTTATTTTTATATATATGTATAAGAAGAGTATTAGTAGTTACTAATATTATTTATAGCTAACTACNACTTAGTATACTAACTACGAAATAAATTAATTTGAAAATATTTAATAATAAAAATAGTATATTTATTTTTATATATATGTATAAGAAGAGTATTAGTAGTTACTAATATTATTTATAGCTAACTACTTTAATACCTTTATTAAAGAAGAGGAAGAAGAAGACTACTTTAACATTTATTCTTATAAGCTTTCTACTACTACTACTTCTACTACCCCCCTACCTACCCCTACTACTACTAATACTGCTAATAATACTACCTCTCTTAGAGGCTTTTTTTCTTTTATTATTACTTCTCCCTATACTAAGGAGGAGGAGGATAATAAGGATAAGAAAGAGAAGAAGCTTAAGGTACCTTCTTTAAAGTATAAGTCTTATATATACTTATAAATAAGTACTTAACTAACTAGTTCTTTTAGGTTATTATCTTATTATACCTACTAAGAAGAGTACGGAGAGTATTTTTAAGTATAGTAAGTAGTATCCTTATATTTATATACTTAGGAGTTATATTAATAGCTATATAGCTTTAAAGAAGAAGGGTACTACTAAGGCTAAGGACTATAAGGTCCCTTATTTCCTGTACTTAAAAGCTACCTTTTATAGTAATAGTATAGGCTATTATTAGGAGGGTAGTAAAAGGTACTACTTATACTATAAGGCTCAAGGAAGCTATTACTTAGTTATAAGTGATAGCTGACTAATAGATTAGTAGTATAATATATTAGTAATAGTCCAAAGTACTT
>PUHP01000328.1:0-33166 GCA_006783085.1 Colletotrichum shisoi
ACCCCCCCGCCCCCGTCCTTCCGACCGTGACGATGACGCGATGTAAGGTATCGGAGTTAGAGGTAGCGGCAACACGAACATATACATATACCCGCGCACTCGGAGGGGGTTATCCTCTTGGCGTATCGGAAGAAAAGTACACACAACTCCGTTCACACATACGCATGCAGAGAGCATTTAACAAGTGCAGGTCGTGCGTACACCCCTCATTGAGCTCAAGAGATTTAGTCTTCTCATACAATTGTTTATTCACACAGCACGGCTGGGCTGTGCTCCGCAAAAATGTCCCGCAATCCAACCCAAACTCCGAGGCCGACTGGCCGCCGGGTGTGCTCGCCGCTATCTACTCCCTGCCCATGACATTGTGGGCCAAAGAATAGAGGCTGCCTCATAATACAATCAATTCAGGGAGCCCCCACCCGCCGGGTCGCCCTAATGCCCTTCTCCTCCTGTCTCGTGGACCGTGGCGCTCGCGTCGTGCGCGGGCGATGAGCTCTCTGTCACAGTAAAGGAAGTATTGTTATCAACCCGACTCTCCACCAGCGTCTTGCCTTTGTCGGCATCCTATGACAACGTTCCGTTGGCGGCTGATACAGTGACCTCGGCCCGCCACGAGACGTTTTCCTCCTGCGTCCACCGGCGCATGACCTTCAATGACGACGACACCGCATCCTCCACACTCGTCCACGGGCCCATGTTGGTGCGCATTGCAGATGCCTCGACGCGCTCAGCGGCGTCAAAGGCTGATTTCCACACAGCGGACCGGGATCGTTCCGAGTTGATCATCTGCACTGCGTGAGACGCGGGGTCGAGGGACCAGTAGCACTTGATGAGCTCCTCGTAAATCACGCCCTGCAACTGCCAAAACAGCGCCTCCAGTGGTCTGCTCTTTCGCACATCGTGACGCATGACGGCAAGTAACGGCAGAATGCTACCCCACTGCTTGGGGTCTTGCGCCTTGTTCTCCATTCGCCGTGACTCGAACAGCGCCCTAAAGCCGACCATGAAAGCCAACGCGGCTTCCAGCCCCAATATCATGCTGAGCTTGTTGTCCGAGTCAGACAATGGGGCACCGCGGTCGCTGTTCTTACGCTCCAGAAGCATGTCGCGCTCGTGCTTCAACTTGGTGCCAAGTCTGCTAAACCGGCTCGAGCGATCCCGTAGCGCTTGGATTTTGGATGAATTCGCAGCATCTCTGCTCTCGTCTCTTGTCTGTGGTCGGTCACGGTCCGACGAGGGCGGCGCAGCGGGGGTTAGGCCGTTACCGTCTCCGGGAGTATTAACCGAGTTGCTCGATGCCACTCTCGACATTGACGTGGCCGCCTTTGATGGTGTTGAAGGCGTGACCAGCTTAGAAGAACTCGGGACGTCCGACATCTTTGGTCGTTTTACCGAGATCGAATCAACGACATTCTCGGTACTGCCCATGGGTCGTTTCCGCGCCTGGGGCGGCGCCGGGGGCTCTATGCTCACTGAGCGCTCTTTTTTGACAGCGTCTTTCCTGGTTGGCAGGGCAAGCAGTCTTTGCACAGACTTTGTGTACTTCTTGCTATACTTGAGCGTGACCATGAACCTGCGCGGCCTGTCCCTGGCCTTTTCCCTTGGCTCTTTTCGATCCTCGTCCTCTTCTTTTACTACAGCATGCGACCTCTTGCCGGTTGTCGGGGAATCTGGAGGTTGCGTTCTTTGGCTTGAGGTAGAGCCTTTGGTAGGTGTATTTTTCAGCCGGGCAAGCTCCTCCTCAAGCATCGGGGGTAATGTCGGCGAGAGGAGCGCCGGGAGCTTGAGGTGGGATTTCGACCTCTTGATAGATGGTGGCGGTTCCGCTTTAAGAGACTTCGGGGGTCTACTGTGCTCGCCAACATCATCTCGCCATTTGTCTTTGGGACGAGAATCGGACTCATTTGGTAGATGTAGCGGAGACAGCAAAGGCGGGACTGCAGACCTCGACGATGCGGTATCGACTCTGGCTCTGCTGCCCGAGGGACTCGGTCTATTGCCATTAACAGAATCGCCTCGCGCACGCGACATCGGCGACTTAATGGGCCCTGAGCCTGAGCCCGAGCCCAGAGCTGTTTTTAGAGTCGATCGTCCGTTGGGTAATGACGACGAGGCCGTGCCCGGCTTGCCATCCTTCTGGGATATCCGATCCTGCGATGAATGCATCTCTTTCCTTCTTGGGGTTTCGTCTCGGGGCGTTCGCGATCGTTCGTCGAGCGGGGTGCTGGCTTCGGGTCTCGCTCGCTTCTGGGGTCGCGACTCGTTCTCGGCGTCCACGATCCGCTTCCTCTTCTCTGGGGTATCATTGCTTTCTTGGGCGACCCTGGGCCTTGCCTCGAGCCTGCTCGCTCTACAGTGAGTAAGTGGTCAGCGCGGGGCGCGTAATTGTGGCGCAAGAAGATGCTGTATTCACAAGCATACCTTTCATCGTGGGCGACTTCATGATGTCTGTGCGCCTTGACATCCTTCGACGCCTCCGCTTCGCGTATTCGGTATGCGTCCGTCTTTTTGGATTCTCGGTCCATTCGACCGTCTGCCACCTCCTTTTCCCTCCGGTATGTGGCTGGTTTCGGCGTAATCCCGGAGTCGGGAGGGGAATCCGATACCTTCTTCTGCTTGCTCTTATAGTCACTCAGCGACAGCTTGGTCACGGACTTCTTCTCCATCTTCGCGTTCGAATCTTTGGCGGCGGTGAGGTTCGGAGGTTCTTCGCGCATGTCATAGTACGGACGAGTGAGCAGCATGCCGCGATCCGCGTCGGACAATAGCGTCATGTACTGCAGGCGCGGGTATTTGAATTCCTCAAAGAGCTTGCTATGGTCGGGTGGGACGCGAAATCGCTGTTCGGGGGACACGGAGAGATGATGCGGTCGGTCGGGCAGGATGCGCTGGGCCAGCAGTTGGACCTTCTTCGCCGCTGCTTCCATGATTTAGTGGCGTTTGCATGCCGTGGGGGCATGAAGGGAAAAGAGTCGCAATATGCGCGGTTGGGGGCGCGAGACAAAAGATCGGGATGGGATGGAGCGGCGTTGCGATGGTGGTGGATGGGGGAATATGAATATGGTGGTTGGATAGCGAGTGTCGGGGGATAAGGTTGAGCGACAAAGGGTCGCGATGGCGACGACAAACAATGTCGATTCGGTTGACACGAGAGACGACGGAATGGGCGCCGGAGCAGAGCAAAAAGCTCTCTCCGCAGCCCACAAAAGTGTTGATTCAAGCCGGCGGCAATCAGCGCCGACAACGGGTGACGTGGATGGTGTGCGTGGGCGATGTTATATTCGGGTGAGCGTGGGCGACGATGTGTCGTGGTAGCGTGACCTGTGTGTTGGATACCGCCCTTATCTGGGTGACGAGCAGTGAATGCCAAAGTGTATTTTTGGCGAGCAGTCTGGGGAAACGCGGGCAGGTGGTCCGCGACCAAGCTATCGGGGGTTGATGCGGCGGTAGGTGAATGCAATGATTGCGATCGCGACGTGATTCAGGTGTCGGGCGAGATGGCAGCTGTTCTCGGAAGGTTGAGTGCTATCCCCAGTATGTCGTGGACGTGGTGGTCCTTCTGGGGAAGGAAAAAGAGGAGGAGATGATTGTGATTGTTGGGGTCGGTGTCGTGGTCGTGGTCGATGTCGTGGCAGTGGTGTATGCAGGCTCCGAACATCAGCCCTTGCATCAGGAGTAGCGAAGATGGGCCGCTGCGCATTTCCCGGCGTGACCTGCCGCCGCTGCACAATGCGATGGGATGCGATGGGATGCGAAGCGGCGCGGCGCTCCAAGATGCAGGTCAATCGACGCGAGTTTGGGGCCAGGTCGGTGCGAGAAGGTGTATGAGCGTCCCAGCAGAACAGTTGCGCGAGATCCAGACGGGGTTGAGGACGGGACGACGTGCCGCAGGTCGATGATACGGGGCGGGACAAGGGTCAAGGTAGGAGGTGGTATTGGGTTTGGAAAGGGTCAAGCGGTCGCGCGGGTCAAGTGGTGGACGACGGGGAGACAGATGGGTGGGCTTGGGCGTGGATTGCAGGTCCGGGTCACAGTGTGAGTTGCAATGGTGCTGTTGACAAAAGGGACCCAGAAAGAAAAAAAAGACAAAAAGGTACAGAAAAAAAAAAGTGGATGGATGCCCAGCCTAGCCCAGTCCAGCTCAGCAGCAATTAGATGATGAGGTGAGGTCAGGCAAGGGTAAGGAGGGAAGGAGTTGATCGGTACGAACGGTAGAAGACAAGAAAATCAAAAGGAAAGAGAGTGCTTAGGTGGAAAGGAATGGCGAGCCGGCCAGGCAAAAGACGAGGCAAGACACGCGCGCTATTGCACAAGCAGGCCAAGCCAATGGAAGGTGCGGATGGAGATGATGCGAAAGGGAGATAATACGGATACTATCCGTAGATGGGTGAGAGACGGGAATTGGGAGAGGTGCGTGCGGACTTGACTTGCTTCCCCCAAGACAGCCCATCCCGTCTGCACCATTGGCACCCAATTGCGCGGCACAAAGGTAGGTGCCGAGATTGTGCTGGGCTTAGGGCCATTGGCTGAAGGGGAGCGAGAGATGGGAATACGGGCATCTCTAAACAGTGACGGGATGCTGCTGGCTGATAATCGTGACAGCCACTCACTGGCCAACGATTGCGGGCGCGATCTTAGGGCACTGGGGGCCCTTGAGCTGGAGGTACCTAGGCACCTAGCTGAGGGTATCTTAGGTACTGCACATATATCTGTATCCGTAAGCGTACGGATACTCCATACATAAAGCTCAGCGCAAATCCGTCGCTGGCCAATGAACTCAACCCAAGTGGAATGACCGTTCAGGGAAGATGGGATGTGCTCTCCTGGGCCGGAAAAATGCCCGATGGCTGCCCCTCATGTGCCTGGGATGGGTCTGCCCACTACCAACCTGCTTCTACGGAACGGCACCGCAGTGGCCAGTTGAGCTCTTAGCCCCCCCATGCCAGCCACAATCCCCGACGATGTTTAGGTACCTACCTAGGTAGGTATAAGAGAGTCCATGTGTGTTTGTAAGTATCTCTACTACCCAGATTCTACTACCTGAAACAACATCGATTCCTGCCTTATTTTTGCTTGCCTAGGAAGGCAAGTAGCTATCCTATTGAAGAACTGCATAGCAGGCTTGCACTGCGCGCTGGTCTACAGAAATTGTAGAATCAGTGGAAACCCTCAAGGTACCTTGGCTGCGCCAAGCCTTAGCTTAAGACTTCGAGAGTCATGGAGTACCGTCCTGGAGCAAACTAACTTCGTTTGATAAAACACTGATTAGGGGATAAAAACAACTGACAGATCAAATCTTTCGTCAACTAACCTGCTACCTAACTAGGTAGGTAGGTAGTTGTTGCTTGACTAAGTATACTGTATTGCAGTAAAGAGGCTGCACTACCTCATTTGATACCTACAATCTAGGCAGTATACCCATTCAAGGAAGTCTGCCTAGATCTGTTGTTTACATATTGTTGCAAAACACAATTTGGTATCTTAAGCTATCCCGATGCGCCGTAGTCGTCCTGGTCATTGGCCATGATCCTTGATATCACTTCTCCGAACGTCAAAAGGCATACACATGCCCCATTCCTCAGTGCCTGCCGTTCGTTATGCCCGCATGCCCCAGGTTAGGGCTTATCTTCCGTTTCTTGTTTGCTGGCTCTTCGCTCGAAGTTACTGCCCGTTCCAGAGCCGCCAGCCTAAACTCTTGCGCCGTCACCTGTTGAACCACTCTCTCGACCTTGGGCCCAACAACTGCCTCACCAGGTTGGAAGGTGCCCATGTATTGAATGATGGCCTGGAAAAGGGTTTCCAATGACAGGTTGTTCATCTGTGAGTCGAGAGTCGTAAAGTTCTGCTGCATGAAGTCCAGTTTCCTCTCGATTTTCTTCTCGGTCGCTCGCAGCGCATCCTCTGCCGTCATTAATCGCCTTTCTGTCGAGAACAGCTCATTCTCCAGCTGGCCGAGCCGTTCAGTGTGTGATGCCTGGCCAGCGCTCGCCAGTTTGGCCGATTCCGATAGGGCTTTGATGCTTTGGTCCGCTATCGCCACCTGATCCCTCAGCGCGTCGATCGCAGCCTTCATCGACTCAATCGGCGTGCGCCTCTGGGCAAGTGCATCTATAGCATCCGTCGGTTCGAAAGAAGCGCTGTTAGATCGATACGGGCTCTTCCTAGAATTCGCCTCGAGCGTCTTGAGGCGCATGTCATGCTCCTTCCACATCCCCTCGAGCTGAACGTTCTTGTGATCAGGAGCAGCTGTAGTTACGCGACTGGTTTCCAAGCTAGGAGTCGTCTTTTGGTCCAACTCTTTCTCGAGCGTCTTAACTTGATCTTCTATGGCCTTGATCCGGGACGAGTGATCGCTTTGCTGCTTCGACGCGGTCTGCAATGTTGGTATTTGGCCCTCTATGACGTCGAGCCGCCTCTTCAAATCGTCAATCCAACTACTGAATTTATGAAGGACGGCAGTGTTCATAGTGGTAAAGGTCTTTACAGAGAGGAACGATTCCCCTGCCGGTGGTCTCGGTGTTGTAGATTGTAGCTCCTCGAGAGCTAGCTGCGTTTCCCCCAAGCTCGAGCGTAGCTGCGTCGTCTCACATTTAAGCTGCTCGGCAGCTGCTTTTAAGTGTTCAGTGTCTGACTTGAGTCCCTTCGTGTCTGTCCTGAGGTCCAGCGTGTCCGTTTTCAGGCTTTCTGTGTCGTGCTTGAGTTGGTCGGTTACAGACTTGAGCTGCTCCACACTCGACTGGACTCCGAACGCGTCGGACTGTAGTTGCTGTGTGCCCGACTGAAGCTGCTGGACACTGGACTGAAGTATGTCTGCGTTCGACCGGAGTTTCTCGTTATCCAACCTGAGCCTGTCGTGGTCTGAGCGAAGCCCGGAGATATCATCTGCAGCCCTCTTGGCGTGCTGTTCGAGTCGTGGCAGCGTGGCCGCGATAGTAACGCAGCCATCAGTGATCAGATCGACATCTATCTCGCCAAGTTTCTGGTCATGTCCCGTTACTGTTGCCTCAAGATCGGCCAATCCGCTTCGGCATCGGTCAGCTATGGTCTTGACTTTTTTCAGATCTTCCGCGGTAACAGTGGCTTCTTGCGGGGTTGGCGGCAGCGGCGTCTCCTTTGATTTCTCTTCTTGCAACTGCTTGATCAACGTGCCATGCTCGTCAACCTTTCTCACCAGGGATTGCTTTTGGCTTTGCAGTTCTTGAACCTTCTTCTTGAGGGAATCGTTCTCGATGCCCAGTATCTTACGCTGAGCTATTTCGGTGGACATTCCCTTTTGAAGATCTTCTATCTGTTTTTGTTGTTTTGCCACCTCTTCTTTGTGCTGTTTGCCAAGCGCATCAAGCCGGGAGTTGAGTCGAGCCTCGAGACCGTCGGTGGAGCTAGGCTTGGAGACAGACGCAGCCGGGCGACGGTCTTTGTCCTGGTGCAGCAGCTCGGCAACAACCTGAAGCAGGGTGGCAGCGAACCCTTCGGCTGAAGAGAGCCAATGTGAATCTGCAACGTTGATCTCCTTGCGTAAGGCAGCCAAATCTTCAGCGTCCCTCTTCTCGAGCTTCTGGTGACAATCCCTCAGAGACGGAAACTCGGCATATTTGGATCTTGACTGGGCGTGCTCCTTTTCTCTAGTCATGGCGCGCGCTTCAACCGTGTTCTTACGTAGCTGCAAGGCACCCTGTTCGTTACCTCGTTGCGATAGCAATCGTAGAGCCGTAGTAAGCTTGGCTACAGATGACAACTCGCTCGCAGGGCGGGGCGTAGGAGGTGCTGAAGACACTGGCGTTGTCGAAGTGGTCGGCGGTTTTCGCGGCACTGCTTTCACGGAGAACCATTAGCCGTGGCACTCTCTAGAGGTGAACCTAAGCAGTCACACATGATTCTAGACCACGTTCGGGGCGTGGATCTGTTGAGTTGCTTGACTTGCTGTGCAGTGGGGAAGAGAAAGATCGGTTCGGTGGACGAGGATCGCGGGGACCGGTCGGAGGTCTCGAGACTTCGACGTCTCTCGGCCGATCGCGCTCCGTTTCTCTTTCGTAGTCTCTCTCCCTTTGACTGCGCTCTCGATCCGGAGATCGCGAGCGAGAACGTTCTCGATAGGGTTCTCGGGGGCGGTCTCGACGGTCTGATTCGCCATCCCGACGATTTTGGTCGTCAAAATGGTTATCTTGTCTGTCGCGGTCGCGACGACCCCTAAGCGACGAAAACGACATGCTGTGAGTGGTATAAACCCCGAATCAAAGTTCGGACGGTTGTTGTCGTCTCCTTCAACATGAAATTACGACCAGACCGCATACTCGGGGTACGTGTGCCGTTGTTGAGGGGTTGAAGAAACGAAGGCCAAGATGGAACAGCTGAAGGAAAGAGTAAGGATAAAAACAGGGCAACAACGTCTCATGAGAAGGGGTTGTAAGAAGGGGATTTTCTCGCAAAGCGCGAGCAGTGCAGAGTCTCCGGTGCTCGATGCTGGTTCTTTTTTCAATAAATACACCTCCTAAACTTGACTTGGGTGGGCGGTGGCGGGAGCCTGCGTGCCCACCTGCCCCACGCGAAGAGCGCGTCTGCTCGAATTGACGAGCGTTGTTTAATTACCCTTTGCCAGGGTAAGTACAACGTGCTTTGCAGCTTCTGGCTAGGGGTTGAGTGCGAGAAATCCTGTGCTGTACATAGATAGGTACACGTAGTAGTAACGGTACGGCTTTAATAATCGGTGGTGCGCCGTTTTAAGGTGTTTGCTGCCCCCTGAAGGTTCAAGAGGAAGGGACGGAGCTCTACCTATTGATTGATGGTGGGCAGAGCACTTGGCGTCAAACGACAACAAGGAGCGCTTATGCGGGTGAGGACAAATATTCTAAACCCAGATAAGCGGGGGCGTGGTACGAGTATGGACGAAAAAAAGGTATTATGTGTGCTAAGTACGGCAAGTGGGTTTTGGGAGGATGCTGGTAAGACTTGCTCAGACCCCTTGCCGGCGCCAGCGTTTGCACCTCTGGCAATGGAGGGAGCCAAGTTAATAGTGTAGGTACCGGAGCGCAGCAAGCATAGGTTCTGGACCGGGCCCCCCTACCTTCCCTGTCTTATTTTGCTTGGATTTGTGCAATGACTGGATCGGTTGAGGGCTGCCTGTTTCGTTTGTTTGTTGTCCATGCCGCTTGCTTTTTGGACCGTCCGGGGACCGAAACGAAGCGAACCGGACCTATCAAGCTGGGCCCTAGCAGCAGTGGCGCCAACTGAGATCGCTCCTCCCTGGTCTTATCATTAATTTGGGCCTCCAAGCTGCAGTGTTTGCGCATGTCCGCTTGACCTTTATGGGCCCCAACTAACAGGCCTAAGTACCTCATCGTTGGCGAAGTCATCCTCCCCCGGTACAAACTAAACCATCAGTTACTGTTTGCGATAAGTGTTTGCGTTGTTGTCTGTTGATGTAACTGCTGGTAAGTTTGTGGTTAAAAGGGTGTTTTTTTCGCCGATGACTCAGGGCGTCAGTTGGGGCCCATAAAGGTCAAGCGTTGTCTGTTGATGAATTGTTTGTCCAAGGACTTCATGGCTTCCTCGTAGCCGCTGACCTTGCTAGCTAATCAAGTACGCCTTTTCCCTCGCTAACCACTTTTCTTAGATACTGCCTTCCCAGTTTCGATATTGTATAGGAGGAAACACAAGTGTCCATTGCTCGAATGATTTATTCCGCCAATATGCAGTTACTATGCGAGAAAAAGAAGTCCAGTTGCGAAGACTTCGCCTATCCCAAACACGGAGTTGCAGACTCGAAAGGGCGCCGCTTCTAGTCTAGGACTATACAAATGGCTGTCCACAGCGGATCGCCCAATCTAGCAATATCCTTGATAGATAATGGGGTGAAACTGATCAGCTGCATCTATGAAGACATTGTAATGAATGGGGATCTGACGGCAACCAAATGAGAGAAAGAGCTTCAAATTGAGCTGGCACACAGTGCCCAATGATCAGACTGTGGCGCTCAAGCGCTAGCCGCGCCAGCCGTGCCACGCTCACCTGTGCAGACTGAGGTAAGCGCGTTCCCAAATTTCTGAACGCGCCTGCCCTTGATCGCAATTCATCCGTCGACGAACTGTTCATGCGCCTCATCAACGAATATCCAAAGCAGCACCGCCTCCGCTCCATCACAACAGCCAATTGCTACCATTACAACCTTACCGTCGGCTCTTCGAAACGATCGGTGATTTGTACTCAAGATGGCTGCGGTATGCCGGCTTCTCAGTCACCATTTCTTCCATTTCATGCTAACAGAACCCGCACGCAGCCCGTCATGACCGTCTCCGAGAGCAAGGAGCTTAGAGGGCTCAACCTCATCGCGGCTCACTCTCATATTCGCGGCCTGGGTGTCGACAGCACAACACTGGAGCCCAGGGCGGCGTCCCAGGGTCTGGTGGGGCAGGAAAAGGCCAGGAAAGCCGCGGCCGTGATCCTGCAGATGATCAAGGAGAGCAAGATTGCTGGCAGAGCCGTGCTGATTGCCGGCCCCCCCAGGTGAGACTGGTTTCCGTACGCTGCGTATACCAGAGGTCATTTGATTGACTATATATGTTCCCAGCACCGGCAAGACAGCCATTGCAATGGGCATGGCTCAGTCCCTTGGACCCGACGTCCCCTTCACGTCTCTCGCATCCTCCGAAATCTTCTCCCTCGAAATGTCCAAGACCGAAGCCCTCACACAAGCCTTCCGAAAGTCGATTGGCGTACGCATCAAGGAGGAGAGCGAGATCATGGAGGGCGAGGTCGTCGAGATCCAAATCGACCGAAGCGTCACCGGCGGCGCCAAGCAGGGAAAACTGACGATCAAGACGACCGACATGGAGGCCGTGTACGACATGGGCGCCAAGATGATTGATGCCATGACCAAGGAGCGTGTCATGGCTGGCGACATCATCTCTATCGACAAGTCATCAGGCAAGATCACAAAGCTCGGTCGATCATACGCGCGCTCGCGCGACTACGATGCCATGGGCGTCGACACCAAGTTCTTGCAGTGTCCAGATGGCGAGCTGCAGAAGCGCAAGGAGGTGGTCCACACTGTGACGCTGCACGAGATTGACGTCATCAACTCGAGAACACAAGGATTCTTGGCGCTGTTTTCGGGCGACACCGGCGAGATCCGCAGTGAGATTCGTGACCAGATCAACACCAAAGTGGGGGAGTGGAAGGAGGAGGGCAAGGCTGAGATCGTCCCCGGCGTCTTGTTCATTGACGAGGTTCATATGCTCGACATCGAGTGCTTCTCATACATCAACCGCGCATTGGAAGACGACCTGGCACCCGTCGTCATCATGGCTAGCAACAGGGGCAACTCCCGCATCCGCGGAACGGACTACCGCAGCCCTCACGGTCTGCCTCTCGACTTCCTCGATCGCGTTGTGATCATCCACACCAACACATACAACCAGGACGAGATCAAGCAGATCCTCACCATCCGAGCCCAAGAAGAGGAGGTTGACGTTTCGCCGGACGCTCTGGCGCTACTCACCAAGATCGGACAGGAGGCAGGCCTGCGCTACGCCAGTAACCTCATCACGACGTCCCAGCTGGTCTGTGCCAAGCGCAGGGCGAAAACAGTTGAGATTGCCGACGTCCAGAGGAGCTTCGCACTTTTCTACGACCCGGCCCGCAGCGTCAAGTTCGTCTCCGAGTCGGAGAAGCGCTTGATCGGCAACGATGGTGCCGTCGACTTTACCGTCACGAACGGCCATGGCGACGCGATGGAGTTGAGTTAGGCGCGGTAGAATGGTCTTCGTATTGGGCGTTTTTTTTTTGGGCAGTAAAATAAGGTGGCCACCCCTGGGACTGTGTGATAGATTATGTGCCATAAATGTTTGAATGGTAAGCATCGCAACGATGCCAGGAATCACAAGGCTCTTTTGATTCATTGGTTTGTCGTTACTCCCTATACATTGTGGTACCCATTGACATCGCCTGAATCCGACAAGCCGTCATGCAAACTGGGCAACCCTAGTCCAGCTGTCATCGCCTACGGGCCGGAACTCAACGCCTTCTCCAAAGTATCCGGCGTCCTGCCATGCCTTCATTGTAGGCCCGTCGTACGGCCCTTGTTTGTCGGCATTGTCGCGCCCGTCCGTCCACCGGAACTCCCACGTTTTGGTCGACAGATCTTCGCTGGCATCCTCCTTCGCCGGCTCGACCCACTGCTCGCCCGTTTCTCGCTGCCACTCGCGGACAAGGACCTCCCTTTCCTGGTCGTAGATCTCGGCGTGGTCTCGACTGAGCAATTTGTCCGCCGCGTCGGTGATGGCCTCAATGGCCTCTTTCCTCTTTTGTTGGTCAGGTGTCAGCTCCTTTTCCTTGTCGACGTCCATGGCCTCCCCGGCGCCCTTGTTCTGTTTCTTGAGCTTCCATTTGGGTATCTTCTTTGGCTTCGGCTGCCCCTTGCCCAGCCTCGCCAAGGCCTCGAGAGGCGTCTCGCCCCTGTCTAACCGTACGATGAGCGCCTTGAGCAGGTCCGTCGTCAGAATATCGTCGTTTTCCATCCGTAGCCTCCGTGCTTCGGCCTCTCGCCTCTCATGCGCCTCGGCTGCCTTTTTCAGGTCCTTTTTACTCAGTCCGTCGAGCCACTTATCATGCACTGCGTTCGGATCTGCCGCTTTTCTGATGTAATTTCCGTCCTCGTCGAAGCGGCCCTCCTCCTGTTCCTCCTTCATGTTGAAGGCCTCAACCTTAGGTGCATTACGCTTAAGGCCGCCCAGACCAACCTCCTCATCGATGCCCTCCTCCTGGATCGCCAGCTCCCGCTCTGCCTCGTCGTCGCTGCTCTCTTCTTCGTCTAAGCGGATCTGACCTCCGCTTTTACTCTTCAGGTCCTGGCCCTCGATCTGTTCATCGTCGAGGAAGCGTACGGACTTATCCTTTCCTGCCGGTTTAGTTTCTTCCTGTGTCGGTTTCCCTTCTGGCGCTTCGTCGTCGTCTGCAGCAAACATGTCGTCGTCCTCGTCGTCCTCCTTGATATTGCCCCCCTTCTCGCCTACCCCTCCGCTGCTCTTGGCGTCGTAGTTGTCCAGCTGATCAAGAATGCCAGCGTCGCCGCCCTTCTTGCCCCTGTGCCGCTCGTCGGCGCGCGACTTGAAGTTACGCTCATTGTCCGAGTCGCTATCGTAGCCGTCAAGATTGACGGCGCCACGCTTCGTTGCACCCGCGCTGGTGCCAATAACGTCCGCATCAAGGATCGCGTCTTCTTCCGGGGCGTCGGGGGCTAGGGCAGAGGGGTTGCGGACGTCGAACTTGAGCTTCTTAGAATCGTGGCCTTCGTCGGCGGCGGCATCATGATGGTGTGTTCGTGCGAATGTCTCGCCGGCCCTTTTGGGCCGCGCGGCAGAGTGTCTCGATGACATGCTGGGCTGCCTTTGCCTGTGGTGTGTCGTAGAATGTATGGATGAGAAACAGAGCCAGGTAAGTCTGGGTGAGCTTGGCTTCCAAGAGCTCAGGCTGGATGCAGCTTAAAGAAGGTACCTCCAACGCCGGGAATGCAATGTACGATGTAGGTCGGAGCGGGTACCTCAATGCTCTGTACAAAGTACATGGGTTTTAAAGTACCGTCTGGGGTCTCGGGCAAAGGATTTTTAGTGGATCCTTACCGAACATCCAGCGGGTTTCGTCATTCATCAGTTGCCTTTGGGCCCCACGTAAACCGCGGGTCGTCCTTCATCACCTTAGTTTGGCCAAGGCTACCTCTTTCACCTCCTACGCCAATCCACCCACCTGCTTAGATCCAAGAGCAAAAGCTTCCGTCCGAGAGAGAGCTTTCCTTACCTTCAGCGACGAGAATTTTATCGCAAAGCCTGCATTTGCCTCCCTCCACCTCCGAACCACACGCGCCTATCCAGACCGCCCAAGATGGTAAGCTACCTGCGTTGGCGGTCCAGTTTACCTCTTCACCGTAGCTAACTTGAAGCTCCCCAGTATCGCTTCGACCCCAACGAAGCAGACATGTATAACTTCGCCCGCGGTGGACGCCGCCCCATCATTCAGCGATTCGATGAATACTACCGGTGCTATCCCATGGTCATGGCTCCCGGGCCCGAGCGACCCGACCTCAACTACGGATCCAAGATCTTCCTGCCTCCCTCCGCTCTGGACAAGGTCTCGAAGCTACACGTTCAGTGGCCGCTGCTTATGGAGATTATCAATGGCGAGAAGGGAAAGCACTCGCACGCCGGTGTGCTGGAGTTCGTCGCGGAGGAGGGTAGAGCTTACCTACCCCACTGGGTTTGTGGTCCCCCTCAACACAATGTCGGCCGTGCCAGTGGCGTTGCTAACCTGGGACCAGATGATGCAAACACTCTCGCTCGATGTCGGCGACATGATCCAGATCAAGACCACCTCTCTCGAGCTTGCCAAACTCGTCAAGCTGCAGCCCCAATCGACAAACTTTCTCGACATCAGCGACCCCAAGGCGGTGCTGGAGAAGGCGTTCAGGAACTTTGCCGCTCTCACCAAAGGAGACATATTCAATTTCGAGTACAATGACGAAATCTACCATGTGGCGGTCCTCGAGGTCAAGCCTGAGACGGAAAAGATGGGCGTTTGTATGATCGAGACGGATGTCGAGGTCGACTTCGCCGCGCCAGTCGGCTACGTCGAGCCAGAGAAGCAGCAGAGGGGCAGTGGAACCAGCACACCCAGAAGCGTTCGTGGCGGTGTCCCGGCCGGGGGCCTGCTACACAGCCAGGGCTCCATGGCCCAATCCATAAACTACAATGCCATCGCACCGTCAGCAACCGCGGCTACCTCCAGATTCTACGGCGAGGGGCAGAAGCTCAGCAAGAAGGGTAGCAAGACCTCGACGCCGAAGCCCGCCACTCCCGTGGCAGGCTCGTCGGCGAACGCGTCTGCTGTCGTGCCCCTCCCGCGCCGGACGAATGGACCCATGCCCCTACGCCTGCCGCCGAACAAACTCTTCTTTGGCTACGAGATCAAGCCTGTCAAGACCGACGCCGATAAGGAGCGAGAGAAGAAAGAATCCAATCGCCCTCACTTCGCCGGCCAGGGCCAGACTCTGCGAGGCAAGCGCAAGGGCGATGCCGAGGAGAAGGAGAAGGCGCCTGAGAAGAAGGGCCCCAGTGAAGGAAACAGACTTGACGGTCGTGGCCCGAAGCCCCGCGGCATCGAGTAATATGTTTCTGAGAATGAACCTCACACGGTTGGGTCGATCACAGGCGTTCGGGGACAGGCTGGGCAGTCTTTCAGGGCGCATAGTTGTAATTACGAGGGCACCATTCGGGACAGTCGAACGGTGATTAGATCCCGGACATGAAGAATGATTTTGAAAAGTATTGCGAGTGTCTTACGAATGAATTATCTCAAGTGGGTGGATGGTGTGAGTATCTGGTTATACTGAAGTGGACACAGGCGTTCAATTCGCTGAGCTCCTTGCAACTGATTTCAACCTGAACAGATGCCGCCAATTAAACTGGGGAAACATATGATTCACAGCATGCCTCAAACACCCACCCCCCCCCGCCCGCCCGATACCAGCTTACGAGATCAAATGTGTTATCTGATGATAAACAATGGTGAATCTCGTATAGATGGCCTTCGAGGATTTCGAATACTAGTTCAAAGTCAGTTGACGCGAAAACCCGCAACTCTGCAAACTAGGATGCGACGTTTGGAAAACGTTTGACTGAAGAGTTCTATATCAAGCGAAGAGAACAAGCTAGCTAAGAAGCCGCAAGCCTGCTTTCTATAGAGCCCTCATCTCTCGCAAAATCCCAAGAGGTATCAAACCGACTCCATCCCTTTTGTCCTCACTAATCGTTGTCGGTTCGTTCCTCTCCACCCGATGTCCATGCGATGAGCCCTGCTAGCCATGTTCCATATCCAGTGCCACAGACGCACATGCCAAGAGTCCCTTTTCCTTGCGACCTTTTTTTTTAATTTACCGTTCAATTTCCATTTGTCGTCCCAGCAGCCCCTGGCCACACCTCTCGAACTCTCTTGCGAGATCCAAAGTCTTTTCCGCTCTTGTGCCACTACCGGAAGCCAACCCAGGGATGGTGTAATCAGCCGGTTGATGTTTGCCGCAAGAAGACAGAAATGCAGTAGAGAGGAGTACGAGGACAAGGCCGGAAACAAAACATGGAGAGGGGGGAAAAAAGCGAAAACGAAAAGAAGTCTCGAAGAAAAGCGAGTCGATGACTGAAGAATGATGAAAGGGGGCCAGTTTGTGTCCATAACCGCCAGCCGTGCAGTGAGCGAGAGCTAAGTGAAATTGGTGTTTGTGCGACTTCATCATCCATCGTTTCGTCAGCGGGGGGTCATGCCAGACGAGAAAAAATGAAAGGGAAGGAAAACCATGCCTTTTCTCTGGCTCCGTAGCAGAACTACATCTCTCGTGCTTACTAGAGGTAGTTGGCGGCGGCGGCGATGCGGGCCTCGACGCACTCCTAGCCGGACTTTGTGAGCTTGCGCTCCTGAGAGAGACCCCGGATGGCGCTGGCCGCGTTGAAGTAAACGGCGGAGTTGGAGGGGGTTACAGTCATGCTTGGCGAGAACGTTAGCACCCCTGCTAAGGCGAAAAGTGACGGGATTCAACATACCTACGGTCGCGGCGACGACCAAAGTCGTTCTCGCCCTCGACCTTGATGCCGCTGGGGTTGGCCGGCTCGGGCATACCCATAGGATTCTGGGCGGAATTGACGCTCTCGGCGTCCTTGGTAAGGTCGATTCGCTGACCCTCGAGTCCGTTGATGACCAGAGCGTGATGGGAGGTCTTGGTGCGTTTGACCTTGGGCTTGACGTTCTCAAGGTCGGACTCATCGTCATCCTGGCCATCGTCGACAGCCATGGCGCCAGCAGCCATGGCATGGGCGGCCTGGTTGCCTCTAGGGGTGCGGGTGGCAGAGGACTGGTTACCAGAGCCGGGAGCCGCACGCTTGCGGGAAGTGGTGGGAGTGGCAGGGCCACTGACCGAGCCAGAGGCCGAGGCCGAGGAGCCAGCATTTCCACCGGTGTTGGTGCGTTGGCCGTAGTTCTTGACGATGGTCTTGGACCAGCGCTGGCTGAAAGCGATAGTGTCGTTAATCTCAAGTTTCACTTGGTGTAAGGAAGATATGGGAAGGGGAACAACGATGGTCGTTTAGGTGAACTCACTTGAGAGCGTTGATGGTGAAGTTATAGCCCATCTCGGTCATCATCTCGTGGACACGGTTCCAGTCGGCCTTCGGAATCTTGCCATTGTTGGAGGCCTTGATGAAGTTCCAGATCAGGTCCTTCTCGGCAGTGTCAGTCCAGGTGTTTGGGGCCATGACGAAGGCTTCTGCAGTGAATGGCTGATGAGTGATTAGTATGCTACAAGACGTGTTTTTTCCGACAGGCAATCCTGGTAGGAAAAGAGAAGCGACAAGCAGCGATTGAGTGTAGGAGTAACGAGATTCGTGACATTGATAAGAATGGAAGAAGGAACAGGGTAAATTGGGAAGATAACACAAGCCACGGAAACGAACCAAGTCGTATATGTCTTGAACGGGTGAAATTTGTCAAAGTTGGCGAAGGCGTCATAGAGATAGACGCGAGGACAACGACGCGAGTTTGACATAAGAGGGCGATCCATGGGCAGTAAAAAAATAGATAATTTGAAGGGAGATAAGTGAAATGCGAGGACAGGAAGTGATGTAAATTTATTGCCGGAAGCCCTCTCATACCACTTCCCTGCTCACAACAAGAGGGGGGAAACATAAACTTGTATGTTTTCCCCGTCAGGATTGTTGTGGCATCAGTGAGAGTAAGGGTAGAGAGAAGGGTTTGAAGATAGAGATGAGCAAGACCATGTAGTACACTTACCAGTGCGTGGTATATAGCGAGGCTATTGATGCTGATCTTGGAATATTGAAGATCTCGACGTAGGATGAGAGGTAGTGGTGGAAGAATGTATGTTGAGGTGGAGGAAGTTGGAGGGATACTATTGAGGGTGAAAGAAAGACTTGAAATATCTCAGTCTGGGGTGAAATCTCCCACGGCTGGTGAGTAGGTGGGGAGGGTAGGTGGCTTAGAGCAGGCCGGGCACCCGCCTAATAGGGCTATGATAAAACGGGCGAGAGGTATCTTGAGGCTGGTGAGGTAGACGGGGAAGTAAGGCGGCTAAGAGCACCCTGGGCATGCCTCCGGGTCTCTGCTGAAGCAGATGGGCGAGAGGTATCGTGAAGCTGATGTGATGGATGTGGAAAGGGTTATTGTTGGACAAGTTCGGCACCCGCCTCAAAGGGGGTTCGGTTCTGGCGAACACAGAACAGGACGCAAAGAGATTGAGCGTTACAAAGCATAGCTTTCAAGAGTCGTCCTGAAAGAGGTCAGTCAGGGGAGGTAGAAAACTAGCTCTAAACGAATCAGACACAGATCTCGAAGGGCTTCCTGCAGAGCCCATAGCGGTGGTTTATCCGCATATGTAGCATCAAGGGTTGGCGAAACTGACAAGAGCCATTGATGGTACTGCTAAATTCTGTTTGGCTAGTAACACTACATCTCAAGCTATGTAATGTTGTGGGAATTTAAGACTGATAAGAACAGGCTCGCTTCGGCTACGTTCTACGCAACTTGCTATACCAGAGTTAGGTTGATAAGGTGGGAGGAAGAGTTGAACTCGCCTGGCATGTCTTGTTACTGTCAGTTGCTGTAACCAAATCATCAAAATCCCATACTGGTCGTTTGGCAGTCAAAACCAGTCAGATAGCTTTGGGTAGCTTTGAGTACTGCAGGCAATTCAACTGACCTATTCTTAGAGACATGATGCCCCCATCGAATACAAAGCGCATCGGGCCAAGGGTCCGACAATGGAACAGAGAGAATGGTAAAAAATGAAGTGTTTGCATGGTTGGTAGGAGCAGAAAGGGCAGAAAGGGGTATATTTGACGGAACAGAGGTACAACTCGTAAGATAGCACACCAAAGTCTCCATTCTGGGTTGTGAAAGTCAGCAAGAACCAAAACAGGGAAACGATTGCACAGCGGAGTCCCCTTGTTGTAGAAACAAGCAAAGTTTCTCAATTCCAGTAAACCTTTTCCGTTACCTGTGGCAAGTCATGCCTATTGCATCTGCCAAATCGTAGAGAATGGAGCAAACCCCCTGCCAATGCCAGAGATATCCTCAATCCAAGTCTGTCTTCCCAACCTGTCATTCATCCAACCATCCTTTCATTCCCCGAAAAGTATGTGTATGCTCTTCGATATGCGATGACGGTACGTTCGATGTATGTACGTGGTCGACGGTTCGGCTACAGGATTAGACCTCAGCGTCATTATCCTCGAACTCAAGGGCCTCCATCTTCATGCTATAAACACATCGTCAGTTTCACTCTTGCATGCAGCTAGGAAGGCACTTACTCGGGCTTCTTGGGAGTGCGGGGCTTCTTGGGGATAGGAGTGTCCTCCCGACCCTCGTCATCCTCATTCTCTTCGGCATCTTCGTCGTTCTTGGTTTTCTTGGAGGGCGTCTTGCGCTTGCGAGGAGTGGTCGCCTTCTTGGTAGCCTTCTTAACGGGAGTGCTGCTGGCCTCACCGCTGTCGCCAGCGGTCTGCTCCTTGCGCTGCAACTTTTGAATGTGTTGCCTGTTGTAACTATTAGCATTTATCATTACACACAAATGAATCTGCGCCGACTAGTAATAACACCAATCATATCGAGAAGAGACCAGTTGAGACAGGAAAGAATTACATGGCAGCGCTTGCGTTGTAGGTGTAGCCCTTGCTATGAACAACAGCAAGTGCAAGGTCCCAGTCCTCCTTGGACGGCTTGGTAACCGTCAGCAAGGCGACCAGTAGATCGGAGCGAGCCTTGTCGTCCCAAGTAGTGACTGGAGCCATAATGACTGATGCTTGATATGATGGCGTGTAGAAGCGGTGACGTGATTTGTGGCAGGAGTTGGGACAGAGCGATGGAAGAAAGTGTGCAACGGTGGAAGTTGGAAGAGAAGGAGGAAATTTGTAAGAGCGATGGGACAGTTTTGTATAGGAGGGTGGGATGGCCTCGGAAAGTTGGGGCCTTGCAGGCAGAAGTGGAAGGTGGTAGAGAGAACAGGAAGAAGGGAAGGCGCACTTGAGAGCGGAGGCCGTGAAGGTGTGGCCGAGGGAGTGGAGCTCCTCGATGATGGCAGAGTACTGTTCGCCGTTCGGGGTCATTGTTTTGACCATTGCGACCAAAATTTGTTGGTCAATCTCGGGAGTCCATCTCATAGTTGAACGAGACATCTTGATCGTGGTTTGCACAAAGACTTGTGTGTTTTTCTGGGATTGTAGTTGTGGATGTGTAGGTGAGAAAGGTTGATTGAAGGTGGGCTAGCCGGTTGAGTGATTGTGAGGGAGAGAAGAGAGAGAGAGAGAGAGAGAGAGAAGAGAGAGAGAGAGAGAGAGAGAGAGAGAGAGAGAGAGAGAGAGAGCAACTGAGAGCAGAGCAGAGGGTGATATAGATGCCGTAACAGAGAAAGAGGTCTTGAAACTAGAAAATTGGGGGTGGGGGGGGGGCGGACACAAGGGCAACAACAAGTAACGTCGGATTACGCACCGAATACCCTCCCAGGTAATGTCGGCGAAGCCCCAAAGATGAACCTTTTCGATGATCGAGTCCTTTGCCTCCTTTGAGAGACCTTCGCTCTTGGCAATTCCGTAGAATCCCATCACGAGGGCCTCGAGAAGGGCCGGGTTGGCCCACTTGCTAGCAGGAGCGGCCTTTTCAGACATTGTGTTATGTTGCGCTTGTGGGTGTTTGAGAGCGACGAAAGCTTCGACGAAAGTCTGAGGGATGAAAGGTGGAAGAGATGGTGTGTGGGGAGTAAAAAAGCAAAGCAAGGAAGTTGTAGGAGGGAAAAGGGCAAGTGAAGGTCGCGGAGGCTGCGAACGCGATAGAAAGCCTCGCAGGGAAGAAAGAGCATGGGAGAGGGTTCCAGACGCGCAAATTGTAAGAGCGTGTCGGCAGGCGCGCGAGAAAACGAGGAAAGAGCCAGAAGAAAAGAACGCAAGAAAATAAACTGAAGCCGAAACTGAAACCGACTTACCGGATGCCATCCCAGGTGGTATCCTCAAAGCCGTCGTGATGCATCTTTGCCTCGATCGTGTCCTTGGCCTCCTTGCTGAGGTTGCCCTTGAGCTGGCCGTAGAGGGCGAGCATCAGGCTGTGGAGGAACTCCGGGTTGTTCCACTTGCTGGTGGCCTGCTTGTCAGACATGTTTGCGGTATCGCTGGGATTGATTTGCCGAGGGTGCTGGAGAGCGAAAGTATTGCGATTTTTGAGGATTGCAATAGACAGAAAGTTGGTGTTGGGCAAGGAAGGTTGGAGGAGGAAAGGTTTGAAAGACCATATAAATACTCTCTGCTCCAAGGGAATAACTCGACACGGAGAAGGAACCTGCCCGGTGTCGAGTAAGTTATCACGGAGCCTCACGGAGGGTCATGGAACCCGGGCAGCTGGGGCTGTCTGGGAGGTGTTGTGTATGGGTAGCAGGTCCGTTCGGCCTGTCTGAGCGGCGATGCTTGCGGAAACACAAACTAATGGTGAGTGAAGAAGTTTGAAGACCTGCCTGCAGAGCATGGAACCTTCCCGCAATCTATGGTGGCTGGAGAAGCAGGGCAGATGTTTGAATGAAAGGGCAGTTCTTCATGCTAAGCGCAGGCAGAAACGAAATAGCAGAGAAGACACTTTCAAGCAACGGAACAATGTGTGGTGGCTAGCAGACTCTTGTGTATTTCTTCTCCAGTCAGAGACTTGTAATCTCGACGGAGACAAACGTTCAATGCCAGCCTGAGACAAGTTCTTTATACACTGGATTATGAGAGAAAAAGGAAATAGCCAATCGAACCGAACTCCAAGCACCTAATCGTGTTCATAACCTCGCTTCTGATGCCGCTACCGCTTTGATGCATAACGCCTTGACCTGACAAAACTGATACGGGGCAGGAATGTCAATTTGCCAGGCCCTGTGGATCTGGTGGCAAGTCTTGACTTGAATTGCCGCTGAATGGGCCCTCGACCATACTAGCAGCTGCCAATGGGGTCATATCTTTCTCCTACACCTCGCCACCATAGCTAAAGCTGTGCGAGTCTGACCCAGTAAGACCAGCTGTTGGATACTCGGAAGCGTAGCCGTCAACGGAAGGGGCATCGCTGTGGGCGGCAAGAGCTAATACAGCTTCGTCATCAACAAGAGACGGGTCCTGAGGGGGGTTGTCGAGCTTTATTCTCTTAGCATCGTGGCCATCCTGCTCGTCATCGTTGTCTTCCTTGAGGGACAAGTCGAGTGAGTCCTCCTTAAGAGGGAGATCCAAGGATTCTGGCAACGCATCAAGGCCATCGGGCATTGCGGGCGGCTGTTCATGGGACTGGTCTTCTTGTATTGACTGCTCATGATCGTGCTGGTGGCCAGGCTGGTGATCAAGCTGATGGTCGAGCTGATGTTCGGGCTGATGCTCGGGCTGATGCTCGGGCTGATGCTCGGGCTGATGCTCGGGCTGATGGTCTTGTTGGCTGTCCTGTTTTTGATCGGCTTGTTGTTCGGGCTGGTGTTCTGGCTGGTGTTCTGGCTGGTGTTCTGGCTGGTGTTCTGGCTGGTGTTCGGGCTGATCATCGGCCTGTTCTGAAAGAGAGAGTTGACTGTCGTCAAACTCTTGGGCAAGTCCAAACTGACCCGACTGACCGAGTTGACTGGGTTGGCCCAGTTGACTAGTTTGACCAGGAAGAGCAGGAATCGACATCGGCGCAGGTTGCTGAGGCTGCTTCTTGGGTCTTCCACGACCTGGACCAGGACGTCGAGTAATCGGGTTCAAGGTAGGATCAACCTTCCGAGAGCTGTCCGGGCTCCCACTGGTCTCGGCCTTGTGCTGAGCGCGACGAAGACCTTGGAAGTGTTGCCTATGGGATGTTAGCCGCTATCGAGATATAGCATATGTACCCATGATCAGATTATTAAGGGCATCAAACGAGGTTGAGTGGTAAGTGCAAAACGGCGTGGGCAACACTGACCCCGCCCAGACAGCTGGCAGGAGTTGTCTCGCATCTGTTTATACAAGAAGTAGCGTCCGAGGTTGCGTTAAAGTGGCACAAAGATGACAAACGGACCAGAGAACGAAACTTCGGCTCCCGTAAACTTTCCTCGACATCCACAAAGTGATTACCACGGTGCACGCGAAGGAAGTAGAAGATAGCAAGAGACATAAGAGAGATGAGAGAGAAGGACCCTGATAACACCCATAACCAGATAAAATAAAAAGAAGAAAAAATCCTCTGAGGAAACTAGGGTTGTTATACTCCGTTGCGTTCTCCCCCAATTCGTCTTCATCTTACTCGCGATTCGCTAAACGGTAGACATGGACAGCAAGTGGAATTGGAAGTGTTATAGACACAAGGACGCTTGGGGAAAAGGCAGAGATAGTGACAATAGAGATCAAGAAGGACAGTGCGCGCAAGTGCGCCGAGTACGATAAACGCCTCCTTTGCGGACAATGTGGTGTCGCCCGGGTGCCGGTCGCACCGGTGCTGGACGGGCGGGAAAGTATGAAAGATACTGATGTAAATCGCAAACGTACCTACAACCCTCGTTGGTAAAGCCATAACCCAGGGTACGCATGTGGTTGCCGATGGTGGTCCATTCCGAGCCGCTGATGACGCCAATGTTCTTGACGGAGAGGATAGTGAAGAAAAGGTCCTTGTCGGCTCTGTCATTCCAATTTTTGTTCATGGTGACGGTAACGGAGAGGATCGGATGTATGCGACGATGATAATCGCGACTTATACAATTGAAAGTGGATGGGCTCGAAGGTGTCTACACGGTGGAAGACGAGAAATTGGTAGTGTGCTGACGACTGCACCGGAGGTGTCCGTCCCTCAAGTCTCCATCCGAGGGGAAACACTGGAGAAAGGGGTGGTCTCGGACCGGTTCAACGTTTTGCCGAGAAAGAGGCCGCTTCGCATGCACTTGCTGCAAGGGCTTTTTGAGCTCAACCCAGAAGAAAAAAGATTTTCTGTATTCCGATAGAATTGCCATGTTTACTTCAAGCTTTTTGAACTAACAATTTCGTTACAGACATAATCTGTGTCTCGATATTATAAGGTCCAAAGACACACTGGTGGAACCGTGGTGGGATGCCATTCCCTTGAAGAGTGTCTAGACTCCCCGAAGTTTAACCGTGTAGCAGCACTAGGAAGGCGGTTCTAGCGGATACCAACGCAGTCACATCATTGGCCGAAAGCTCTCAGCGGGCTGGCTGGCCGTGACATGTCGCGATTTCGACACTGGTGGTGCAGTTGACTTTATTTTCGTGCTGAAGCAACGCTGAGGCTGGAGATTTGAAAGTCTTCCATTTTTGCTCACCTTATCTTGCTCTTCTGTTGAGGGAACAAAAGAGTTTGCAACATTTTGATTATGGAGCCGAAATGAAATGTCGAATAAGGCAACGTTTTTGTCAAGTGCCTGATTGTAAGACATCACGCTCGATGCTCATGCTGGTGGTCCAAGGGATGTCGACGTTGGTCTCGGAACGTACCCATGGTGCACGCCGACTCGCATGCGCCTCGAGCCGTGGCGCAGATATCGGCAAGATTTGGCAATAATCGCGAACTTGACAGAGCCTGCAACAACCCGAACAAGCAGGCCAGCGACATAGAATCATTCATTTTCTTGATCTCCCCTAGTCAACTACGTGATCCGCACCGAAGCTGGTCCCGATTCCGCCAGGGGGGGGGGGGGAGCCTTCAGTGCTTACCCAGGGCCCCCCTCCCCTGGCAGCGCTGCTTCTAGCATCCGGTCCCATAGCTTGAACAGCCCAAGGTCGGTGTGGAGAACCGATGCGGTCAGACCTCAGGCAGCACCTGCGGGCCCGCACTTTGGGCGGTGCACCAGCACCAGTCTGTCCCATCACGTGGTTTCGTGGAAAGCTGGCGAAAACTCGGTCGCACGGTGCCCCTCCCAAAGCTCGCGAGAACGCGTCTTCCAACCACTTCACCTCATCCCACCAATTTCACCGCGTGTCACCTCGATAAAAATGAGGCCGTTTTGAAGGATAAATTCCCTTTTAAGAGCTCCAAAACATATTTATATTCTTTTCTGCAATTTTACCAGATCTCCAAAGCGCTTTTGCTCGTCAAATGGCTATCTAGCCGTTCAATTGCCAGATTGGCCCGTTATCTCCATTGACCCCTCCTCTCGCCCGCTCATATCACCAACATACAGCATACGACGTGTGTTCCAGACACGGGATTGAAATTACGACACTATGATTGACTGAGCTGCGAGTCCAGGGGGTAAACTAAATTGGACCAAGAGGCTCGAACTCCGTTTGCCATTAATCGCCGTAACTTGCATCGCAGCAGTCCGTCGCCGCAAGTCCCAACAATCCTTCCCCTAGCAGAACACCCTCTCAGGTACAGGGTCAGCCCTCCCCCCTGTATTTTTTTTCTTCCGCATCGCAATCCAGGTTTATCATACGTGTCAGCTGGCATCATGCGTCGTCAGAGGTACGTTCGTCGACTAGAGGCGGCCCAAGTCTGTTTGACGACTCGATGCGGGAGGGCCGCCAATGAATAGTGCGCGAACTGGATGCTGCAACATGGACATAGCCAATCGCCCCAACCACCTCCATTTCCAAAGCTACACCAATCGAGAGGTGAGTCACACACTCCATGTCGCGCTTCCGTCTCATGCCATCAAGACCCCTGTTCCGTTTGCGGGTGGTGCGCTGGGCGTTCCTGGATCTCGCGTTGAGGTGGCCCATTTCACCGACTCAGGAAAAAATCTCGCCCCAGCTTCGCAAAAGTTGCGTATGCCCATTGACGAGTCAATCCTGCCTGCGAGTGCAAATGGCAGATATCAATTAGTGGTTGCATGTCAGTGAACACGCTAGCCTGGGACGCCTTGCGATTCCGGGTCTTCCGCTCGAACCTTTATTCGTCAGGTAGAGTCAAGTCCTGCTCCATCTTGCCGGCTGAGGGCAGGGCGGCGAGCAAGGATCTTCCCCAAAAAACCACTAGGAAAAGCCAGGGAATTCCAAACCACTTTACGCGAATGAGAGATGACACGGCCCCGCGCCGCGACACACCCACGCTACCTCGACTCTCTCTCTCTCTCCCTCTGTCTCACACAGCACCCCTCCACTATTTCATCAGTGCTCGGCTAAGCTGCCATCAAAACTTCAAACCGTCCATCCAGTTCAAGGGTGGATGCCATGCACATGCACCTCTACCTCTCCACCCCCTCCATAAACGTCACACACCCCCTCCTCAAGGACATGTGTCCCCGTCAAAGCCTGGCCGTAACTCCAGGCAACAAGGAACTATTTTGATTCCTTGTCTCAACCAAGTGCTTTGCCACTTTTACACCTCAATAAAATGTCGGCCCAAGCGCCGCAGCGCCTGCCCTGAAAGCATCTTCCTTCGCCTTTTTTTTTCTTCTTCCTTTTTTTTCTCATACTGTGCCTGTATCGATCCAGCTCCGCTGCGCTTCCGTCTCTCCACAGCTGCCACGGCCTGCCCCAGCCGACTTGCATATCCCATCCCCTTTAGCTCCATAGTCCAAGGCCCTCCAAAGCACCTATAACTACTGCTGATGTCCCGGGGTCGTTGTGCTGACTTCTGGCGACTCCCTCCTTGTCTGCCTCTTTTGTCCGCCTCGCCTTCATTGCCTTCCACACCAATAGGTGACTGGGTATCGCCTCTGGTGGTTGCACCATTTATAGAACGCAACCTGCTGACTTGGCTACCATATATCTGGGCCTCGTCTTGCCTCACCAATCTTCACAGTGACTCATTTCCTTCATTTCACCTCCACAACTGCCTGTTGCGTGCTGGATGATTGGGTCGAGCCAAAGCTTCTGCATCTATCGCTGTGCACTTCAAATTGGTCCTCTTCCTTGAGGTCACTGGTCTCATCATCGGCATCTACTTTCATCTCAAAGCTTACGCAACTTGAGACGGCAGATCGTTCAACGGATCCAACATGTCGTCCGCCACAGACAACCAGATGACGAGGTTTCTCTTCGCCATTTTGAAACAGAAAAACCTGAAGGATGTGAGTGCTTCCGATGGCAATTTGCCTCGAATCTCAGCTTACCTTGAGTGTCTAGATTGACTGGAATGCCGTTGCCCATGACCCGATACTGGCACAGCCCATCACCAACGGCCATGCCGCCCGTATGAGATACTCTCGTTTCCGCTCGGCGATGCTAGGTCTCGAGCCCCAAAAGCGCAACAGGGCCACCGCGAACAAGAATCGCGTTACGAAAACTAAAAAGGAGCAAAAACCACCACACAAGAGAGAGGAGGATTCAGGGAACGAGCGGGTCAAGCCGGAACCAGGGACGCTCGAGTCACTTCGCCACCACGCCGAGGCTCGCCCCAGGTCTCCTGTCAAGGTCAAGCAGGAACACAGCCAACCCCCATACCGGCAACAGTTCACGCCAACCTCCATGGCATCACCCACCGCTCCGGAGTGCCAACCGGTCTTCCAGTCGAGAATGCTCACGCCCTGCAGCGACGACATGTTCTCGGCACCTCACAGCCTGCAATTCAGCCCATCCGCCAGCCTCATGAGCGCTCACCCCGCCTTCGATATCCCTCAAGCCATGTCCTGTGCCCACGACCAAGATCACCACCAGAACGCGCATGACCATAACACATGGGCTCCAAGCCCCATTTACTCGGCTTTCGACGCCGCGTACGATATTGAGGGGTTCGGCGTCGGTGCCATGTGCGACCACCAGCATGTCCAAGGGCATACGAACGACATTCACGGGTCGCCTGCGCTTGGCTCCCTAATGCCGGAACACATGAACATCAAGAACGAGAACTGGGACGCTCACTTTCATCTTTAGTCGATGACAGAAGCTAGGAGACGGTGTCAAATGTGTTCGGAGATGGGGAGGGCCATCTTATACGAAGTCGGGGTCCAGGTTGGGAAAATTGGTTGTCTCACTTAACTGCTGGAATTTCTCTCTCACGTACCCACTCTTTCTCTCTATCTCTCTCCCCCTCTGTTGCTTCTTGTGCCGGTCACTTCTCTCCCCCATCCCCGCGTTTGGCTTGCCAGATGGATGTACTAATGATGTAACGCACACCTGGACGGCGTTTGGTTTTCCGGCTTTGGCCTAGAATGTTATGGCGCTCCCCTGGTAGAAAGGGGAGGCCTTTAGAGTCTTTTACCCTTTTTTCTCCTCAAAGACATACAATGATGATTTCGATGATGAGTTGCCTACTCCCGTTTGACGTGTGCTCTTTATTGGCGCTCGGTCGTTGTTGTATAGCCTCAAAAATGCAGACAGTTAGGTTCGTGTTGTTGCAGGTTTATCCCAAAAGCTTTGTAACATCTTGAGCTTCTGAAAGGAGTCGGTGGCTGGAGTCGAGATTGTTGTATCACCCCTACTTTGCGGTAGTTTACATCAAAAATGAACCCAATCCTGTCAAACCCACTTTCTAGTCCACAAAATCAGGCTCTCGCGAAAAGATCGCAGACCCTCTCATATGCCTCTCTCTCATATGCCTCTTCAGCATCCTGAGAGGCCAGCTCATAAGTTAGCGAGTTCCATAACATGCTACCAGAAAAGCCACCATGGCAGCGACTTGAGTTTGGTCGTACTATCAGCCTTGTGGCCTCTTCCTCTCGAGTGAAATTCATTCAGAAGTTTTCTCTGGTCGCGTGCACAGAGCCGAATTTCCCAGGCCAAATCATCAGCTGTCATGTAGAGACAAATCACGAAGCCATCAATAGGGTAGTTAAGTAAGTTCTTGCAGGAAGCTCGATCGCGAATGAAATCCGTCTCGCGTTGAATGCTAAGTCTGTCGAAACACCTTATTATAGCTGAACTATGAGCAAGACGTATACTCGTTGGGCGGTTCTACGTAGATCGAAATTGCTCGATGAATTCGTAGCATGTTGGTACGACTTTGGCCTCTTGAGAGTGGTTCAGCGATCGCGTATCATTAGCGAGGACTTGAAGTCTAGGGAGTTTGCTAATCTTATGTGATTGTATCCGACCTGGGCAGGGTCCGTTTACACAAGCGTTTTCAGTCTCCTGTTAATCAGCATCCAAGAGATGTGGACCTGTAGGTAATTTAACTTGACCGCCCACGGCTAACATAACCCTCGAGCGTTAGGATACTCAACGTAACGAAGACTGCACACCTCGCCAGTTTTGGTGTCCTGGGGGTGTTTGTATCAATCGTGTATACCCAAGTGCTGTTGGCCTATCCCTTTCTATTTGGCGGAAAAGTACAGCGTAACTTGGAGTGTGATGATAGAGGTTAGAAAGCATGACGTGAATGTTTTCTCAACCTTTCTTCTCGCTTTTTTTGTGCCATGCCAGCGCCGACGGCAACTGTACTGAGATTGACGTTGTCGTGTTCCCCAAAGTACAGCCTAAAACACTCCATGATGGCGACTACCTACGAGTCTTCGTGTTTAGATATTTACTTTCCAAACTACCATACACTAAATTAAGGGCTCAGTGTTGCTTCTACTACGTTTTGACGTAGTGGAAGCTCTTGTATAATACCATCCGTGTAAGTCAATTTTGGTTAAGTTCGTCATTGTAGGCACGACGTCTTGTCTCGAAGTTCATAGACGCCTCTAGAAATGTTGTATCTCTTGGGCGTCAAGTTCGCTAGCAACAGTTGTAGTCGTCGGAGACCAGATTTGGTTCGGAGAGACGATCGAACTCACGGATGAGCCTCCATTAACAGACCTATGGCTTCTTTCAATACTCACTACAGTTCCCGTGTTGTTCAAACCTGTGCGGTGAATATATCTGTGGTAGTTACATATGAGGTCAGCCAGAGAAGCTAACGTTGGACCAAAACCTCGACAAACAAGATCAAGAGTTAATTGTAGTTTCCGCTAGATTCTACTCGATACCAGACGATTGACATTCAGAACAACTTCCACAGCCCGCGGTGTGTCGTCGAAACAAGCCCCAGACTGTTGGTACCGGCGGGGCGGGTCCTGTCTGAGACCCTTCCGGGCCCGCACACCCCGGAACGGGAAGTAGAGTGGATACCCGGCAGTCCGGGCAGTGAGCCGGGGACGGGCGTTCCCACCTCTGTGCCGGCATGGGCATCGGGAACAGGTGATTTATGCTGCACCTTGTGCATAACTGCAAGATAATTCATGGATGCGTGTATAGGCTGGGCCGGGAGTTGAATAGGCACCTCCCCGCGACTGATGAGAGCTGTTTCGACGCTTCAACATGGCTAGACGTGTGAGCACCTCTCAAACACAGGCACCGACGCCAAAGTTGGACTGACCGACTTCGAATACGAGATTGCACGTCTTTACCGACTCCTGCTTCGCTGGCTCTGCATACGCGCCTGCGCCTAAGAACCACACCGACATCGCAAACTCCCAATCCCACCCCCATCGTCATCGGTCCCCACAGCGCTTCCAGAAAGCCAAGGTGAGACATCAAATACCACTTCACTTACATCAAGATCTCCGTTTTCGGGCATCAGAGCCTAACAGGCAAGCCACCACATGTCTTTCAGGCACAGGAGCATGGCGGAGACGAATTGCTCATCGGCCTCCAGCCCCCCTTTTGCCCCCACGAGCATCCATTTCGACATTTGCGACTTGCATCTCCCCTCCCGTGGTGCAGGTCGCACAAGACCACGTGCCCATCAACGACTAGGGGGAGGTTGGACAGCTCAACCTCCACATACTTACACCGCGAAAAGGGAAACCAAGGAGCAGTTGATGAACTTCCCCTCCGTCGTGGCACAAAGTCTTTTCGCAGGCGAATGATCACTTCGTTTTCTCGCCCCCGGCCAGCTCCAACCGCCCGCGCCCCAGCCCGAAAGAACCTCCCTGCCTCATAGGTACGTTGGTTGTACTCGCTACGAGGGCACATGACCACAAAAAACAGGCATTACGTCGCTCGTTGCGCTCACCGCTGCGCTGCTCAGCGCTTCCATTCGAGTCTCTTGCTGTAGTCTTCTCTCCTTTTTTGTTTCTCCATTTTCGCCGCTTCCGAGAACGTCGCGCGGTTTTCAATCGTTGTTCGCATCGAGGCGAGCATATTCCCAGCCACCTCGATTTACTCAGCTCCCTTCCAGACCCCCTCAACAAAGTAGGCGCATTCCGCCGAGACCAACATCGCAATACGATAGGATTAGCGGCCGTGCAAGACGGTTTCCCGAGACTCAACTTATGTAAGTCAGTCAAGCCCCCAAACGCCACCAACAACGCCCGAATCCTTCCATCACATCGCAAAGCCAACGCTCGCACCCCGGTCCGTCTCCCCTCCCGCCGTCACGCAGCGATCTCTTCCATCATCTTTCAGCAGGACCCCTTCGGCGTCGTCCCGTGCGAGCACGAAGGGCGAGCCTAGCGCCCTCGTCGCTCGCGGATGTTTGCCTCTTCACTCGTAAGCCGTGGCTCGTGCCGGCCGTAAACGAGGGGGTGGTGGGACCGGGGGGGCGCCAACGAGTCACAGATAGCGCCGTTCGAATCACATGCGCCTAAACCATATGCGGGTTGAAGGGCGGTACGGCGGCTGGCTTCCCTTCCCAGGGGTCCATAGGGTATTAGCGCAACACGGCCATGCCGATTTTCTTCTCACATCACCAACGGCATGATGAACGTCCAAGTGCGGTCGGAAATGAGGGTCGGGCGTCCGATCTTGGTACGTTTTTCGGGTGGTCATAGCAAAAGGTGAAAACCAGGAGTGGGTGCACCGAGGTGTGACGGGACGAGCAAGGATTCACTCGGCGGTGATGATCTCCTGCAGATGGGGTGGGAGCTGCAGTCAGATGTGATCGGACGGGTTTACTGGGGAGGGAGAAGTGAAGCCGGGATCGCATTCATGTTTTTGCCCCTGCGGACTGCCTAATAGGACCAGGTTCGAGTTGATACGATGCCGCGGGCATGTCCTCTTCGATCCTTTCTGAATGTCAGAATGAGGTCGGTCCAAATCGTTGCTCCACTAGCCGTTTAAACCGAGGACGGCACAGGGGTAAGCGAGAGCCTGACAGGTTCCTCCTTCACGGCGCGGCTTCCGCGCTGCCACGAGTTAGTTTGTTACTCATCTGCTGAAATGGGTTGAGCGTCCCGATCGATGCCCAAAGATGAGGCTTCTTGAACACCACCGTAGTGATGGTTGAGCAGGCAACCCTCAGTCCATTCGTGCGCAGAGAGACTCAGCCTAGGCTGCATCGGTTTGCTGTCACGGGACACGGGATTTCCGACTGGAAAAGGAACCTGGCAACCTGCTAATGTGACAGAGCAGAAAACGAGGGGCTCTTTAAGGATAGCTTTCGATCCCCTGAGGGTGAATGTGAGTGGATGATTCCGATTCCAATAAAGAGCGTTCACGAGGACCAGTTGCCCACGATTCTGCGACAGTCGTTCTGTATGCGAGGGCCGGCTGACGCCAAAGCGGCACAGCAGTCCCTGATTCGTCGCACGGCAACTCTGTGGTCCCGGGATCAATGATTAGATGGCGGGTTGCGCGGTATCCTCGAATCTGGTGTCATATTAATAATATTGTGTTTCCCCATAGGTGCTCGCTATGTCCAGGTGGCATAGGTGTCTGGGAAGTCCAAAACGTCTGGGAACGATCGACGTATTGAGTTGTCATGGTCTTTCCGGAGGGTATACGGTGCACCATTAGTGCCAACCCGACTAAGAGCGGCTTGAAGTTAGGCCGACCCGCATGATCACCCACGACCCCGCATATTTGGCCTAGCAAGCTGTAAGTTGGCCTAATCAGACCTTATACTTTGTAAATAACACTACAAAAACACTAAAAAAGTTAGTTAAGAGAGTAATCTTAATCTTACTAACCTTTAAGGTCTACTCTTGGGTTACTAATAAAGGACCCTTAGGATACATACTAGTAATTAATAGAATAGGGAATATAGATTAAACCTATTTTAACCTAGCTAATAATATATAAGCTAATAGCCTATAGCCTATAGATATTTAAGAAACAGTAATTTAAAGTTATATACTATATTAAGACTTTTTACCTCTAACTACGTCTACAACCTATAATTAAACGCTAGTCTATAGAGGTTACTAATCTCTATAGAACCCTTAAGTCTAGTAGCTAGGCTATAACTAACTAGACTACTAGGCTATTTAACTACGTAATGTAGACGTGGTATTTTAGTTAGAGGTAATTATAGTAAGTAGGGTATATAAAGGTATAAAAGCTAGGAAGGTATA
>PUHP01000330.1:3557-15777 GCA_006783085.1 Colletotrichum shisoi
CCCCCCCCCCCCCCCCCCCCCCCCCCTCGCCGTGTCTTGGCCCTTTCAAGCCTCTCTATTGCGACCTTCAGACGAGTCAGCTTGATTGAACTTCAATGCGACGAAGCACCCTCGGAAATCTCGTCCGGTCTGCTGGAGATGATGATGGTGCTTGGCAGCCCCCAAAAGACGTCACTCGTCTCCCCTCTTGGTGGGGGCCAGCCGTGAGCATAGTATATTAACATGTTTCGAATCCCCGCGATGAATGCAATGAATGATGAGACCCCTAATGAGACAGCTGCGCAACTTGGCAGACCAGGAACCAACTCAACTCAATTTACTCTTTTCAGATCCTCCAGGATCAAAGACTACTCCCCCCCCTCTCTTCATTCCTTTCGTTTTCGGTCAGACGGCTCAACCTTCATTCGCAGTTAATAAATCACCCGATAGAGCCACCTCTTCATCCTCTTACACACACTTTCTCTCACACTCTCTCTCACTCTCACTCTCTCTCACTCTCTGGACCTTCCTGATTCTGGACTGGCCTTGGTATTCCCATCTCATCCACTCTTTTTCTTATCTTTTTTTTTTTTTTGCCGCCTTCCCTGATCATCCTTTGCTTCATTCAGAACTGGGCGCATTTCCCTCGTTCCACTCACTAGGTACTGCTACACCTATACATCCCCAAGTCACAAACAACAACAACAACTCGGCTCAACATCCTCCGCCATGCGCTACTCTCCCTTGACAAACCCCTTGGCGGGATCCGCTGTCTTGGCCGCCTCCTGCAGCGCCGTCACGCTCTTCGCCGCCGACTCGGGCGGAAATGTGACCACCCTCTCGTTGACGGGATCCGGCGACACCTACAGCTTATCCGTCGTCTCCAAGACGGCCGAGTGCGAAGTCAACCCGTCCTGGCTCACCCTGGACGCCGCCAACAGGGTCCTCTACTGCATCGACCGGGGCTCCAGCTCGGTCCCCAAAGGCTCCCTAAACTCCTTCTCCATCGGGGATGGGGGCGCCCTGACCCGCATCGCTCGGGTCCCGGCGCCCTTCAGCGGTGTCGCTGGCGAGATTGTGACGACCGAGTCTGGAGCTCGCGGATACGTCTCTTGCTCGTTGTAAGTTGAGCCCCATCACATCCCATCACATCCCATAATATCCCATAATATCCCATCCCATCACGTCCCATCCAACCACCCGCCCCCCCACGACCACCACGACCGTTATCAATGCGGCATTTGAACATTTTGGACAATGTGAGATGTGAAATGTGAAAATATGGGAGAACCCATTCGTCCGTTTCCTCCTTCTAGCCGGCCCAATCGGCCCCGTTTTGTTCCCCCGTCACCTCACTCACCCCGGCAGATCAACTAAGCTTACACACATGGTCCCGGTAGCAACCGAAGCGCAGCCGCCGTCTTCGCCCTAGGTGACAAAGGCGCCCTCCCGGGCACGGGGCCGCTTCAGGAGTTCTTCCCGACCATCGAGGCCCCCGGCCCCGTCCCCATCCGCCAGGACACGAGCTACCTGCACCACGTCATCGTCGACCCCAAGAACAAGTACGTCCTGCTCGCCGACCTCGGCGGCGACCGCGTCCGCGTCTACACCAAGGACCCGAACAACGTCGCCCCCATCACCGAGGTCGACGGCCTCGTCACGGGCCCCGGCGTCGGCCCCCGCCACGGCGTCTTCAAGACCGCCGCCAACGGCGACATCTTCTTCTTCTTCAACGGCGAGCTCGACCAGAACATCTACTCGTACAAGGTCGAGTACACCCCCACCGGCCTCGCCTTCACAAAGATCTCCTCCATCCCCTCCGTCAACGCGGACTACCCTGCGACCAAGACTCCGACAAGCGAGATTGCCATCACTGTAAGTCCACAACGTCCCCGTTTTCCTTTTTTTTTTTGCGTCTTTTTTTGTCTTTCCCCCTTTCTTCCCTTGTCTTTTTTTTCTTTTCTTCCCCTCCCGTGTTCCCAACCCAGCAGCTTCTCTTGCTTGTTCTGGCTATCGTATAGGAGGATGCTGCGGCCTGCAACCAGGCACAGATCCATCCTCCTACGCACCAGACCTTACTTCATTGTCTGGGTTACACCCTGCAGAAATTCTGCACCCACATTGCCCAATTAGCGGGGGTGGGGAAGACGGGCAACCCTTCCCCCCCCCCTCCGGGACTTAGCTTCCGGATTGGTAATTTGAGCGCACACTTGACTAACGCGCTTGTTCTCTTTTCCTTCTTGGCGTATTAGCCCGACCAGAAGTTCATCATCGTCTCCAACCGGGATGTGTCTTTCCGCGACTCGCCCGTCCTCGGCTCGGGTCCCTCCGACACCATGTCGACCTTCGCCATCAAGGAGGACGGCACCCTCGAGCTCGTCCAGCTCACTGCCTCCGGCGGCTGGTCCCCTCGCCAGTTCTCCATCAACAAAGCCGGCGACCTCGTCGCCATCGGCCACCAGAACAACTTCACCGTCGTCATCTGGAAGCGCGACCTCGTCTCGGGCAAGATCATCCCCGAGGCCGAGGGCGGCAAGGTCGGCCAGGTCACCCTCACCGGCGCTGTCGTCTCCACCATCTTTGATGAGTAGACGACGGGCGACAGCCCAGATGACAGGAATCGTGAATCGTAACCCCGTCCGAGGGTGGGGGGGGGTTCTCCCAATGGTAAATTTCACCTGCTTAGTTAGAGGCATCCTTGGAAGACGAGCGCTTCGAGTCAGGCGCACGCACAGTGGTAACGAGCAGATTGTTTCGATACCCTAAACCTAGAGAACAAACGATATTTGGCATGAATCAGTACCCTTGTACCAATGGTGATCTATTTCTGTGCTTTGCTCCAGAAGCGGCGTGACCCTGGATTTACACTCGGATGTTGGGAAGATGGCGCGCAAGCCCACGGCGATCTGTGTTTTATATTAGTTTCGGCATCTGCTCCCGCTATCCTCGTCTGTCAACTTGCAGCAATTCTAAATGAATTAAAATAAATTAAACTGAGTTCCCTTGTTTCTTTTTCGATCAGCACAATCATGGTACGAGGTCGCCCTGTTGCTTAAAACCGACCGAATCAAGACGAGAACGCACCGCAATGCTAAGGTACCTAGGCATTGGGCTACGATCTAAACATAACAATTCAAAGGCTGACACTACGACGGGCTATCACTCAGCTATGAGGCTTTACTCACTCCTTGTGAGCAGAAACGTCAAGGGCGGAGCAATCAACAGCACTGTCTTGGGAAGTGATGACTCTTCACTTGCTCGTGGAATGACCACAGAACGTTGCCGCTGGGTAGGGTTTTGTTCTGACCTCCAGCAAGAGTCGGCTGCATTGCCGCGGCGCAGACCTCTACTCGTTCTATTGACAAAACTTCCGATAGGACTGATAACAACACGTACGAAGGACCTGTGGACGGGCTGTGTACTTCCACAAACAGGAGTACAGCTTAGCATCGCGAATCAGATGAGCTTCTCGATCGTCCAGAACAGTCCCTCCCGGCGTTGAGCCTCTTTGACAAAGAAGAGGGGGCAAGGACGATCATCATTATCAGCCCGGTCGAGTGTCTGTGTCTGCCAGGTTTTGGATTTACGCCCCGAGATCCCGAACACGGTTTATAGTTTCCGGTGATAGCCCGTCACCCCGGAGGATCTACCACGGCCTCGAACTTGACACCAAACGAGAATGCATCATACGCATGTAGTACGCGGGCGCTGTAGGGGAGACCCTCAATGGAAGAAGGCTCTCTGTAACCTCAGCAAACAGGCATTGTTGATACACACATGTTACTTTAAGTCTGTTTGATGGTGAGCAGCTTGGCTGCTTAGGAGATAAACTTTACGCATCGTGACTTGACTACGTTGCAGTTGTTTTACATCGAGCAGATCCACATGCAGCTATCTCCAGGGATCAAGTTGGTTTCCTGTTGCTAGATTCAAACCAACTGCCTCCTCCTTCGAAGAGGTGGGGTGTGCCAGACTTGTACGATTGAGTCAAGCGGGTAATGGGGGTGATTCAAGGTGTAACAGCAGACAGTAACAGCTGGTAAGTTTGTGGTCAAAAGGGTGGTTTTTTCTTTTTTCTTTTTCGCCGATGACTCAGGCCGTTCGTTGGTTGGGGCCCGTGAAGGTCAGGCGGGTAATGGGAATGATTCACAAGCAGCTGTCACCGCGTTCCACACATTAGTATTTGAATTTGTTGCTGTGACACGTTGCTTAGCAACAGGGCTTAGCAACAGGATGGATCGCACAGTTCCACTCGAGTGATTGTATTGGGGCGCAATAGGGTGTAGCTATTCGTATTGTCGTGAGGTGTAGATTCTGGATTCAAAGTCAACAGAAGCTTTTGACGGCGGTTGTGATATGGTAGGACCGATGGAGACAGGCCCACGTGATGTCATTGGTCCATCTTGTCGCTGTCGCCATTTTTCCATGCCTTTGATAGGTAGTCGGTCCTGTCGGTGCATTGTGTATCTCGAGGAAGTGTTGCAACTGACATGTCTTTGTTGCCCTTGCATGTCATTGACAACTGCTCCGGTACCCCTCGACTCTTGGGAAGAGTGGCAACTTGCTCTGTGGCAACTTTCTGTGGCAACTTGCTCTGTTCGGGTTCAACTGCAGGTTGTCGAGAGATAGAACTACCGGATTCGGTACAGGTTGTGGATTATATCTCTCTCGCCCAGGAATGGTCTGAATGGGAGGGACGAGAGGACGTTGTGGCCGGGATCGACTTCGGCCCCGGTGGGATATGGTTGTCAAATATCCGCAGAAGCAATACGCAACTCGGCTCCAGTGGGATGCGGTTGTCAAAAGAAGCAACCAACAACTCGCCTCCGGTGGGATTCGGTTAACAAAAGAAGTGTCACGAGGATATAAACCACAATTGCAGCACAGCAATTGTGGATCCACTTTTGTGCCTCATTTTCACTCGTCACAGTTATAGGCAAGCCTAGCTCTATGCAACCCTGATACTGTGCTAGAGTAGGGTAAGTGTGCTTATTGTGGGGATTTCTCTAGACCTCGCGGGTTTAAATCCCGCCTAGGCATAGTTTCTTAGCCTGCCATAGAGGCGTCTATTAACTTAATGCAGCCTTATTTAGGGTTATTAGATTTCCTAGCCTATTATATAGGCCTGTAAATCTAAGGGGGTGTATTACAAGGATATAAACCACAATTGCAGCACAGCAATTGTAGATCCACTTTTGTACCTTATTTTCACTTGTCACAAGAAGTAATAAACGACGGTTTGCCTTGCAGCCAGGCTAATGCTTATTTACACGACGATAAATGCCGAACTGGTTGAATAGGGAAGTGTTTGTTTAGCCTAGGCAGTGCGTCGATGCCGTGTTACGCGAGACTATGTTTGCTTCGAAGCCCTTCCCCTCCCACAAGAAGCTGCGATTGTTCGCGCAAGAAAGACCATGTCGATTCTCTGGTTGATTCAAATTATTTGTACATGTCATGTTGACTCGAAATGTTTTTGAATTTTTTCGCTGAATCGACCAACAAAGGCCCGTCTCGCTCGCGTGATCGCCATTTACGACTTTGGCGATACATCACAGCATCCGCTTCCTACCCCCAGGAGTTTGACACGTCTTGGCAAGATTGGGCAAACAAACTTTTATTTCTCTGTCAGTAGAAATGCCAGATTTTCGGAATGCCTCACCAATAGCTTGTTCCTCGCGCCGACCGTAAACCCTCTCGGCTGCGTTGCAACCTGCGCCTGTCCTATCCAAACCGGCCGGCCAGTCACTTCGACGTTCCCCTTACGGCGAGTCACAAGTTGGATGCTGCGTTTTGAAGAGGCGGGAGATGGGCCAAATGACGCAGGCAACAACAAAGAGTTTGCAACGTTGGATTGGCGTCAATGGAGGCTCAACATCCCTGCCAATGCCCTTTTGTGTTTCCGGTTTGCCAGTTGCCACCGTATCGATTCTCAATGCTAGTGAACGCCCCGGGTTAGACGAGCCTGGCTGACATGTCATTGAAGTGGTCACTGTGTCTGCAGAGCGCAGGGAGCACTGGAGTCGAGTTATAAAGGACTCTCCCACGCCTAAAGTCGTGGGCACTGTCTCACTGGAGTCACTGGACCTCACCACGGTTTGAAGTCCGCTCCAAGAGACCACGCGAGTTCCACCACGAATCAAAATGCGCTTCGCCCTCATTCTTGCTCTTCTCCCCGCGCTGTCGGTCGCCTTGGTAGGTGTTCCCAGCCTTCAGAAGTTTCCGAGTGGGTGTCATCGCTGACGAAAAGACGTCAACCCCCTAGGCTGACGACGCCATGGACTCGCCAATGGGCACCAAGGAGTTCGTGCCCACGTGGGAGTTCGAGCCGTTCCCGGGCGAGAAGGTCGTCCTGAACGGGACCATCGAGCAGGTCGTTGCCGAGCTCAAGCAGATCAACCCGGACTACTCGCCCTTCTCCCCCGAGTCCCAGGCGCTGGCCCAGGCGGACCTGTCTTTTTCGTCGTCTGCGGCCCACCTGCCCGAGATCTACCCGCGGGACAAGATCCTGTGCAACATGCCCAAGTGGGGGTACGTTGACACGTACTCGTCGGATCGCGGCTATCGCCACCTTTTGGGCGTGAAGGGTCGTCCTCGCGGCGATCCCGGCCCGGGGAACTGCGGTCGGGTGAGCTGCGGCTACAAGGCTGCCGTCTGGTTCTGCAACGACGTAAGTCTGTGTCGGGAAGAGGGGGGAAACGACGTGTCCCCGCGGAGAGGCCCGGGGGGGGGGGCCACGCATTATCCAGGGCTGACTGGTCTCTCGTGCAGAACACGCACCACATCATGCTCGACAACTTCCAACAGATCGCCCATATGGTCGGGTTCATCAAGTATTACTGCTCGGCCAACTCGCCGAATGTGTTCAACGGCCAGGCCTTCCACCAGACCGACAACTGGAACGTTGTACTAAGCGGTGCGCGCTGCTAACCGGTCCTGGCTCGGCACCACAAGGGGGGACAACATGTACTTCTGAGAGCTAGATTTGGTAGCGCAGAAAGACACAATGTGTGTGCCCAGAAACCTGGCCCAAGTGTTCAGCACGTCTCTCAGTGCCTCGTTGACGTCCCTTCGCCGGAAGAACTCGTAGCCGGACTTCGTCCCCATCGGCCAGTCGAGGAGGGCGTTGATCGGAAAGCCGACGAATCCCATGGCGTTGTCGCTTCCGGGCTTGCCGTAGAACTCGGGCCCGGACTGCATGATGATGTTGACCACCTGCAAGAACTGCCGGAAACTCTGGACGGCGGGCTGCTCTTCCGGGTCTAGAGGGTATCCCGCCGAGGCCTCGGTGAACATGTTGTCTGCCAGCCGAGAGAGGGTTGGGTCGTCGTACACAGCCCCTCTGGAATTTGGCAAGGCTTGGATCGAGTTTGTTGTCTAGCTTTTGGTCTTCTGCTTCGCGAGCTTTCTGGGCCACCCACATCTGGATGGCTTTACAGTCCTGGGGCATCCATTGTACGCAATGCTGGCCGCGGGGGCGTTCTTCTTTGCAAGAGCGAGACTCTTTTCCCCAGCTGATTAGATTGTGTATGTAGCATAGCATCTCGAAGAACAACCTAGAAAAGGACTGTAGGGGGGGGCAATTGATTGCATGGACGGGCTGAGCGCTGCTCCAACATCATCACTCCCCTCATCCAAGGGGGGTTAGAACTATTAGGGTTTTTCAATCTTCAGTCTGATTTGCGCCGGCTAGTCTTACAGCTCGAAGAAAATGATGTCTCACTGGCCACCGGGGAACGTTGAGTAGACCGAGACAACACGGCTTGGGTAGCCAAGACAGCCGAGAGTCAGTCACTGGGCACACCTGAGTCCCCTGAGATTGTGCCATCGTGAGAGGGAGTCGCGACCGTAAACCAGTGAAGTCCTCGAGATGATGATGTGACAGTTCTCTCGTCGGCATTGATTCAGCTTCACGCAAGGAAGCAATCTGTGGGCGTACAGTCGTCATACGTTGTGGCACCTTCCGGATAGTTGGTCTCCCCACAATATCTCGAACACAGCGTCTCAACTCGGCGGCGAGAAAATGCCTCTCAACGTCTCTGTTACTTGATTTGGATTTGCTGTAGGACATGTATCGATCGTCCTGTGGGATGGGCTGCGGGTGCGACGTCAAACGTCGATCTGAGACCGCTGCGACAACACCGGCTTCCCTCCTACACTGCGGTCTTTGAATCCCCAAGCTCCTGTGCGACAGAGATGCTATTTTGTGACTTGAACAAGAACTAGAGCCCACCGACGGATAGCCCCGGGCGCGGATGTCACTCGGCGAGGCGGAACTCGTGCGACGTGTCCTTCCCACTTTGCCCGATGTTAGGCATGCTGGAGTTGAGACACTCCTGTTCTACCGATGCACAGCATACCTCATATGGTGATCGACGTCTTCCAACGTCTGGTTTGATACTAGCCCATCATCTGGAGACTCTGGATGCCTCACGCGCAGAACTCGGTTCCAATACAATGATAGAGCAGCATTCGATCAACCACGGTCAGTGTTCACAAAAGTTCCATGTGTCTCTCTCAGTCCTGAACATGGCACGCGAGTCGATCGCCTTCCTCTCCGACATCAGCTCCTCCCTGATCTCCTTGGCCCGCTTGAGGCCGATGGGGAACTCCATGTTGTCGAACACCATCTCGGCCACCTCGGCCGGCAGCGGCCCGATGCGGTTGTCCGGCGCCACGCCCTCTTTCCACCAGTCCCTCCGCTGAGGCGGAACGTTGGCCGTGCTGATGACGGGCATGGCCGGGTCCACGAGGAACAGCGCCAGGATCTTGCGATGACCCGGGCGCGTCTTGTCGGCAAGCTCGAACGGCGTCACGCGGTGCTGGTAGACGTTGGGGAAGGCCAGCAAACGGTCTTCGCGCGTGAGCACGCCGCCGAGGTCCTGCATCGTTTCGTGGTACGAGCTGATCTTAAAGACGCGGCTGATGGCGTAGTGATCCTCTTGCACGTACTCCAGCTCCTCGTCGAGCGCCTCGCCGTTGGCGTTGGTGCGGAAGTCCAGACGGCTCTCGGTGATGTTGTCGCTATCGTAGTAGTACAGCGCCGTGGCGCATATGCGCTCGTTGAGCTGGCCCTCGATGTACCAGGAGCCACCGTCGTAAGTCGGCTTGTCTGGCGTGAGGTGGATGTTGGCGAGCTTGACGATGACCTGAACGCGGTCAGCGGCGTGGAAGAAGCCGCTCTCGAGATTGACGTCCTCGGGCCGGAGGCACATCGGTCTGTATTCAGGGACGTCGGGTTTCACGACGGGATGGGTTTCCTTAAACCAGATCTGATCTCGTCGCCATGTAAGTGCCTCGGGCCCGTCATGACCCTCGTCCCAATTGTCGTCATAGTCATCCATATCGCCCTCGTTCTCATCCGGCTCCTGCGGTCGGTTTTCGGGGTCGCAGCATCCGGGACACCCAGCTTGACAATCTCTCACGGCTCTGTTGCAGGGGATGCGGAGGTACTCAAAGTCTTTGTGCCATCTGTAGACGACATCCCAGAGTGCAAGGGTCTTTTCGATGACCTTCTCGATGGTGCTGTAGAGACCGGCGTGGTGCTGGGGGTGAAGGTTGTTGATGTAACTCCTGATTTTGGGCTTGCCCTCTTCGATGTCAACGTCGCACGGGAGCCACTGGAACTTGGTTGACCAGAGGCCCTTGGTGGTGCGGTGCGTTTCCCACATGGGCTCGACAAACTTCAACTCGGCCAGCGCCGGGATGGTCTGGCCGGTGCCGCAGGTCTCGGTAATATTCTCAAGAGGTATGCGTTTGTCGGGAACGATGCGAGAAAGGCCGTAGACAAGTGGCCAGAGGGAAGGGTGGACCAGGTCGAGAACCTTACCGTCACTGCCAGGATGCCAGTCCTTTTCGTGCTCTTGTACGTCTTCGAGAAGGGCCACGCCCTTTTTGAGCTCCTCCTTGACTTCTGGAGGGATGGCATTGTCGGACTTGACGACAGCGGTGCTGACATCGAAGACGGGAACCAAGCCGGTAGCTTCATAAAGCTTGGCTTTCTCGCGGAGCTCAGCGAGGCACTGTGTGAAACCCCGTCAGATGGGTCGTGTTTACGACTGAAAGACTAGAGAGTATGCGAACCCAGCTGAACATGGTGTCGTCGAAGTGAGCATGCTCGAGGTCGACGGCGGCCCAATCGACGGCCATGACTTCGGTCTTCCACTTGGAAACGATGTCGTGGTTGAAGACCTTGACATGCCAGTTGGGCTTGTTGGTGATCTGCTCGATAAACCACAGCATCGCCAATTCCAAGTAGGTCAGTGTCAAGGCGCGCCATGTTGCCACGGCTGTGGGGAACGCGCCGGCGGGCATGTCGGCAAGGTATCTGCCGAAGCCCAGGCGGATGAGGGGCCCGATCTCGCCGTCGTCCTTGAGAAAGTCAGTCGTGTGGTCAAAATGAAGCATCTGACGGGAGTTGGATCTACTCACGTAGGGATGAAAAACGCCCGGCAGATCAGCCCGCTCCAGGGCTGATCGAATCGCGGCATCGGATACCTTCTTTCCGAAGTGTTCCTGTACCCATTCGGCGGCACGAGGAAGCGTGGGTGTGATGTCGCCCAGGCTGTGAGCCCATTTGGCGAGGGCCAGCCTTTGCGGAACGGACAATGTTCCTGTCATGTCGAGTCGCGCTGGCAGTTTCTTGGCATGTTTTCCGCCAGTTGAGCTCAGAAAGCGAGGATTCGGCTGAGGCAGCATGCGACGATAATGGCTGCACCAGGAGGAGACGCGCGAGTTAGGCTGCCAACGCGTCTCAGCCACGGTTTTCGATTGTACAAAGAGTGATGAATGAGGCATAGTGTCTGTTGGTGGCAGTCTGGCGGAGTGAGAGACCACCAACCAGCACAACCAATACAACACAACGCGAGACGACCACGGGGTCACGTTGGGCGCCCAGCCGGCTCATTTAGCCATATTGGGAGGCCGGACCGACTTAATGATTGCCAAAACCATGCTAGATACGATATTTGGGAGTGATTGGGATTGCATCGCGGTCGAGTCGAGTCGTGTACTTTGTCGTTGCGGAGACGGTTGAAGACTAAGATTCAATGATGGGAAGTGCAAGAGAGTTCAAGCCACTTACGTGCAAGCCCCGTCCCAGCCACATGCCAGCCAACCTACTAATTCCAATTGAGTGGCTAGGACGGCTTGAGAACAGTGTCGATGACGGTGACCGAGCCACTGTGGTAATTACAATGGGTTGCTTGCCTGGAGACACCGAACGTTGCAGGAGGCATGACTGGATGATGCATCCGTGGAGAGGCAGTTAGTGTGTATGCGGCTGCTTTGCCATTCAACTCAATGGGATCTCTTCCAGGACTATGTGTTCATTAAGAACGTTGAGATAACCGCAGGGTGTGTTTAAAAACGCAGTGAAATTGCCAAGTGAGGCTGCGCCACGTATGGTGTTTATTTACACTTGCTGTGTTTGTTAAGGCAGTCTCTGTAGCTCGCTGCTTCTGGTATGTCAATCCCTTGGGGAGGGTTAAAAATGCAGTGCTTCGGGGTCGCCATATTTCTTATTCGTGGACCAAACCGAGGCGGATCATCTGAGGTCTCAGGCAAGAAGGCCTGCAACAAATGCTGCCTGATTCGGCGTAAAGTGCAGTTCTACGCCACTATGCCTGCAGTCCTTGGGCAGCCTATGCTACTCTTAGCACGCTTGACCTTTATGGGCCCCAACTGACGGCCTGAGTCATCGGCGAAAAAAACACCCTTTTAACCACAAACTTACCAGCAGTTACTGTCTGCTGTAACACCTTGATAAATACCATGGCCTAGAAAGCTTCAATTGAACCATGTCCTGCCGAGGGTTTACTGGAAATAACCTCTATGGGTAACAATGGAGGTATAAGATGCGGGCTCGTTCTGCTGTTAGACAGCTTCAGGAATCCTCATCCAACAACCCACTAAAACACCCATAGAATCAAGATGGATAATTCCGTTAATCCCTTGGGGTGGGTTAAAAATGCTGTGAATACAACGGACATCCTGGAAGCTTGGCGATTAGATGGATTGATAAGATAGCGAGATGGCAGAAAGGTGGATGTGAGGGGCACGATGGCCTCAGACCCTAATCTGGGTAATCGCCCGTTCGTCAAGGGTCGAGTTTAAGGCTCGCACCGGTCAATGTTGAATTGTCGTAACTGCCGGTATGAGTAAAACGTGCCTGCTGGTGTCTCTTACTCAAGCAAAAAGTGCCAATCGCGGCCCATCGTGTTGCAAGGTCGGCGAAACGTCTTTT
>PUHP01000330.1:17328-35145 GCA_006783085.1 Colletotrichum shisoi
GTGTTTAAAAACGCAGTGAAATTGCCAAGTGAGGCTGCGCCACGTATGGTGTTTATTTACACTTGCTGTGTTTGTTAAGGCAGTCTCTGTAGCTCGCTGCTTCTGGTATGTCAATCCCTTGGGGAGGGTTAAAAATGCAGTGCTTCGGGGTCGCCATATTTCTTATTCGTGGACCAAACCGAGGCGGATCATCTGAGGTCTCAGGCAAGAAGGCCTGCAACAAATGCTGCCTGATTCGGCGTAAAGTGCAGTTCTACGCCACTATGCCTGCAGTCCTTGGGCAGCCTATGCTACTCTTAGCACGCTTGACCTTTATGGGCCCCAACTGACGGCCTGAGTCATCGGCGAAAAAAACACCCTTTTAACCACAAACTTACCAGCAGTTACTGTCTGCTGTAACACCTTGATAAATACCATGGCCTAGAAAGCTTCAATTGAACCATGTCCTGCCGAGGGTTTACTGGAAATAACCTCTATGGGTAACAATGGAGGTATAAGATGCGGGCTCGTTCTGCTGTTAGACAGCTTCAGGAATCCTCATCCAACAACCCACTAAAACACCCATAGAATCAAGATGGATAATTCCGTTAATCCCTTGGGGTGGGTTAAAAATGCTGTGAATACAACGGACATCCTGGAAGCTTGGCGATTAGATGGATTGATAAGATAGCGAGATGGCAGAAAGGTGGATGTGAGGGGCACGATGGCCTCAGACCCTAATCTGGGTAATCGCCCGTTCGTCAAGGGTCGAGTTTAAGGCTCGCACCGGTCAATGTTGAATTGTCGTAACTGCCGGTATGAGTAAAACGTGCCTGCTGGTGTCTCTTACTCAAGCAAAAAGTGCCAATCGCGGCCCATCGTGTTGCAAGGTCGGCGAAACGTCTTTTACAGTTGACATTGGTGACGGAGAGTGAGAGTGTAGCGCGTGTGCGCCCAAATTTGATCTGATAAGGGTCGGAATCCGGGGCATACATAGTGCAACTGTCCTTCACTCTCACTTTCAACCGTCAACAACCGGTGTGGCCCGCCCCACCTCAGCCCTCCCGCGTTTGCCGAATCAAATTGAGCCGAGGTCCTTCAGAAGGGTCAGCCGAGCGGCACAGCGCCCTGTGACCACCCACTGAACCGCTGAACCGCTGAACCGCTGAACCGGCGTCTGCCGTCGTTGTTAACCGGTGGACTGGCTTCCCGCCGGCTGCTGCCCGTCGTCGCAACCCAACCCCCCGGGCGCGCATGAACACGGCTAATTGAGCGGCCAGCCGTAGCAGCCGCCGGCTTTCCTATTATCCTAGCGTCGCGCGTGTTCCATTCGTTCACAAGGTAAAAAAGGTTTCTTGGAGGGGCGTGTGTAGTTGTCGTTGTCGTTGTTCTTTCCTCGATCACAACCTCGTCGCCAAGGCCCCGCTGAAGAGTTGCGTCACTCCCTCACAAACTTGCGATCGCCGGGGAGAGAGAGAGAGAAAGAGAAAGAGAGAGAGAGAGAGCCCACACCTTCCAATTACCACTAATTACTCTGTACCACTGCTACATTACCTTTCTTTACCTTGCCTACGGATACACTCTCTCGTCCTCCGATCCTCGGGATAACCCTTTACCACCGACACCGAGGTCGAAGAATTTCCCTCTCCACAAGCTTTTTGCGAGGGTACCCTTCTCCCTTCATGTTGCTTATTTTCGCCCGTGTCTGTTTCTGACCAAACCACCAAACAGGGCCGGTCGACGATCGCATCTCTTGTACACCGACAACCCGCCGCTCGCCGCCCACCATGTCCACAGAAACAGCCGACCAGGCGCCCGCCGTCTCCGACCTCCCCTCCGGCGACCCCGTCCCTCCACCCGCCGCCGCCGCTGCCGCCGTCGTCGCCGATTCCTCCTCCTCCTCCTCCCCCTCCTCCTCCTTCTCCAAACCGTCATCATCATCGTCATCATCGTCGTCGTCGTCGTCGATACCCGCGGCCCCGAAACAAAAAAACCTCACCCTCCCCCAGATCCTCGCCGCCCTCTCCCCCCGCAATGTCGACGCCTTCGTCGCCCACCTGAGCCGCTGCTTCCAGACCCCCTCGGGCATCGACACCGTCCTCCTCTTCGTCTGCTACACCTCGCGCTTCTCCGCCTCCGTCCTCGACTCCCTCGGCGCCTCCGCCCTCCGCCGCTCCGCCCGCAAGCTCGTCGCCGTCGCCTTCGCCCTGCCCCCCGACACCACCATCCTCCTCTCCAAGGCCCCGTCCGGCTCCTCCACCGCCGCCGCCTCGCTCGGCATCCGCGTCGCCGGCCACCTCCGCGCCCTCGCCACCCTCCTCAGCGAGGCCCGCACCATCATGCGCCTGTGGTCCTTGCTGCCCCTCTACCTGTGGCTGCGCCGCCTCATGACCACCCCCGCGAGGCCCGCGAGGCCCGCCGCCGCCGACGCCGACGCCGACGAAAAGGCCCAAGACCCATCGGCCGCGGCGCTGGACAGGGCCATCTCCTGGCTCCAGGTGACGGCGTGCCTGCTGCTGCAGTCGCTCGAGAGCTCGTCGTACCTCGCCTCCCGCGGCGTGCTGCCCATGACCCCCGCCCAGCAGGGCAAAGCGGCCCGGTGGAGCGTGCGCTTCTGGTCCGTCTTCGTCGGCAGCGAGCTGGGCCGCCTCGCCGTCGAGGCCCTGCGCCGCCGGAGCGCCGTCGCCAGCGGCCGCCAGGACGTCGCCAGCGCCGAGTACAGGGAGTGGTCCGACACCTGGACGCGCACCCTCGCCCGCCAGATGTCGTGGTTCCCGCTCACCGTCCACTGGAGCATGGACAAGGGCTTCGTGCCGGAGATGGGTATCGGTCTGCTGGGCAGTGTCCCGGGCATCGTGCAGATGCGCCAGTTGTGGAAGGAGACTGCTTGAGAAAGGGACAGAAAGACACACACACACGCGCACACACACACACACACACAGAGAGAGAGAGAGGGGGGGGAGAGGTGTGTGGCCGGGACATGCACTCCATACGACACGGGAGGGGGGAGAGGGGTAGATACGAAATTTTCCATATTCCATGTTCATGATACAATAGACGTCGATACCTTCCAAGACCAAAATGCTATGCCACGGCACTGTACTGTAACCAACGCCCACCAATAAAGACCAAACTCCCAGACCGCAACACTACACACACACACACACACAGTCACACGCACACGCCATCCCATCACATGGGCATGTTCCTAACCTCCTCCATGGTCCAGTACCGCCGCATGTTCTCGGCCCCCAGCGTCTTGACCTCCTGGTCGAGGTGCGTCCACAGCACGCCGCCCCAGCTGTCCATCTTCTCCTTGAGCACGGCCAGCTCGAGCTCCGTCTCGCGCGACCGGCACCGGCCGAGGTACTCCTCGAAGCCGTCGAGCCCACGGTGGATGTCCTTGTGCTGGCGCAGCAGCTCGGCGCGGCCGGCGCGGAACTCGGGCATCCGGCGCGCGAGCATGGGGAACACGTACGTCTCCTCGATGCCGTGGTGCGCCGTCAGGTGCTGCGCGAACTGCAGGCCCGTGTCGAGGAACTGCTTGAGCGTCATGTTCTGCGGGCGCCGGCCGGACGTGGCGGCGTCGTGGAGGAGCGTCCACTGTCGGCGAAAGTGGTTGTGCTAAGGGGGGGAAGGGGAGGGTGTACGTGTTAGTCGTCGGCTGTGTGTTCTGTTTCTCTCTTTCTCTCTCTCTCTCTCTCTCTCTCTGTCTGTCTGTCTATCTGTCGCATGACTGATCCCGGGGATGCACTCTCACAAAATATTCCATCTTTTCCGCCATCTGGTTGTAGACCTTGAACTCGGCCGGCGTCAGGGGCGGCAACTCGGGCTGGGCCGGGGCATCCTTGTCCGAGGACGGAGCCGCCGCTTGTGGCTGTTCGGCCGCGTTGGACGACATGACGCTGAACCTGCGACTGTTCGAGGGCAACAAGGGTGAAAGGTGACGGGCTGCGACAGCGCCGGATGTGCTCCGGAATGCGATGTGAAGTCGAGGTTGGGGGTTGCGATAAGCTGCGCTGCTACGGACACTCTTAGACAGTGTTCTCAGGCCAGGCTTCGCTGATCTCATGTCTTTGGGGGAAGGAAGACGAAAGAGTGAGGAAGAAGACAAAGAAGACGCAAAGGTATGAATGTCTGTCTCGTTTTTCCATGAGAGAAAAGACGTGGGGATTGCTTTAGTACAAGTGGTTTTTATCCTGGTTGACAGACAGACTAACACCACACACACACACACACACACTTTCGCGCGCGACAGAGAGAGAGAGAGAGAGAGAGAGAGAGAGAGAGCGCCCCTCCAACGACAGCTATGGCTTCCCTGTCGCCTGCGCGGGCGGGTGAGCTAAGCCGTTTCTAGACTGGCCACCGCTGGAAGAGGCAACAAGAGTTCTGGGAAGCCTGGGAAGTACACGTACACCGCGCGCGGCTGACGTTGGGTTTGACGGACCTGGGATGAACTGAACGGGCGGTCTGGTGTCGAACAAGATTTCAACCTTGTGAATTCTACTTCAGCCAGACCTGAGATTATTCCATACTGAAGAGGATACAGAAAATAGATTTCATCAACTATAACGGGTGATAAAAAAGATAAAAAATTGAAAAAATAAAAATTATAAAACAATATGAGAAAAAATAAAGGTACCCATCCTCCCTCACCCATCTCGTGAAATTTTCCTTTCGTCGACTTCGGATTGGTCAACGTCTCCTTACTCAGATCTTTCAAATCTCACCGGCGCCACATCGCGGCTTCGCTCTTTTGTTCCGTCTCGACACGACGCGAGGCCCACATGGCTGGCACCCCGCCCGCACCTTTTCCTACCGCGGCTCCGGGCGCGATGTGCATCGCATCGCATCCCGCCGGTTATCCGCGCGTTGCTCCGTCCCGGTTGGTCTTGGATACCCTCCGAGCCGGCACTTTGTGTTTATTTTTAATTTTATTTTTTTTTGCCATCGTTGATGTGCCGCCAACACACCGGTCTAGAAGAGATGACGACAGGCAATCTCTTTACTTCGCACCAGTACGGATATCCAATGCAGGTAACGAGAAGCCATGAGACAAGGAAACGACTACCGTTACAACATCCAGAAAGGTACCGATGGAATAGAAGCTGAATGTTCGCAAAATCAGACTACTTGACCAAAACGCAAAACATTAACCCGATGGAGTGGCGTTACCAATTGTGGTGAGGATTTGAGCCTCACGCGGGGGTCGAACCCGCAACCTTGAGATTAAGAGTCTCACGCTCTACCGATTGAGCTAGCAAGGCGGGTTATTCAGTGGGTCCGAAGACCTGTTGTTGAACATCTCGAAGATCGGACAATTCAAGGAGGACGATTGCAAGTCAGCAGAGTAAACTTGGGGATCCAGGATGGAGCCTGTGATGTTGGTGGCCGTTACGGACACTGGAGGCTGGCTGACGGTTGCGAGGCTGCGTGGGGTCTTGTCTAGATCGCGCGAGGGAGGCATCCCAGGGCCAGGGTTGAGACATGCATGCACATGTCTTGTCAGTCAGCATGATCTTCCCCATGAGGCCAAGAACCTCACAAACCCCCTCGCTGCATTTCCTTCTCTATGAACATAAGAAATCACCCACTACAGAAAAACTTAAGTGGCGGCTTTATCTGCCCATGATCAAGTTTCGTTTGGGGAAGAACCCCATGCTCCCAAAACTTTCTCGGCGAGCTGGTCAACCGAAGCCCTCTTGTCAGTTTCGTCACTCACGGTATTCTCTCCTCCGACAGAGATCGCCAAACGGACACGGAAAACATCACCGTCACGCACGCTGTGAACCAACGGTGGCCGCTAAATCGTGACATTCGTACACACACTCGGCATCGTGGACAAGTCGTAACTCTATCAGCTTCTATTCCCTGAAGCTACAAACACCTAACCAGCCAAGGCTCTTATCTCTCCTGAACCCCGCGGCCGGTATTTTGAGATTAAGCAACCAACCCTAATGCAGAAACAAGCGTGAAACCCTCGGACCGTTGCTCGTCCGTCCATTCCTCTTCGTCTTCTTCTTCCTCTCTGCCTCCTTCTTCCTCTCTTAACCCCGGACCGCCGCACCCAGCGCGCCGCCCGTGAACTGGGTTCCTCCCGCCTGCCGTTGGGGGTTGCCGCCCGTCCGCGCGCCGCCGCGGTTGCCGCCTCTCGCGCCGCCGCGTCCGCCGCGACCGCCGCGGCCGCCCTGTCTCTCGAACGCGTTGGCCGAGCCCTGCGTGCGCTGCTCCAGTGTCCGCTCGTTGGTCTCGATGAGCGCGCTGGCCTTGTCTGAGAGCGTGAGAGCGAGGCTCTGCAGGCGGCTGAGCTCGACGCCCTTGCGGAAGATGACGGTGGACGTGACCTGGTCCAGCGACGCCGCGAGCTCCTCGTGGCTGATCATCTTGCTGACGATGGCGAGCACCTTGCTGGCGTCCAGCTCGAACATGTTGCTGAGCGTCTCCACGGCGAGCGTGTCGTAGAAGGGCGCGTACGTGAAGAGGTACGTCCGCAGGCCCTCCTCCTGAATCTGCTTCGAGAGCATCGTCTTGATGTCCTCCGTGTTGGGCATTAGGTCCCAGATCTTGATGCTGTGGATGAAGGTGGTCGACTTCTTCCACTCGCCCGCCGCCAGGGCCTTGGAAGCCTGCATGACGTGGTCTCTTGTGTTCTCGGGCGGGCCCGTGAAGATCTGGCGCTCGTGGTACTCGAGCATGCGGCGGTACGTCTTGCTGATGACGCGCTTCTTGACGTCGGGCGACGAGCCCGTCTGCGCCAGCAGCGGGATCTCGAGGAGCATGCTGCACGTCAGGTACACGCACTCGAGGAGCTCGAGGTTGATGTGCATGTGGAAGGGGAGCTGGCGCTGCTTCTCCAGCTTCTCCTGCTCGGGCGACACCTGGCTGTACCGCTGGATCATGACGCCCTGGGCGAGCAGCTCCTTCTGGCGACCGCTGCCGCAGATCTCCTGCAGCGTGTTCTGGGCGTCGTAGACGAGACCCTGGCGGAAAGCGCAGAGACCGACCTGGACGAGGGTGCGGTTGTAGAGAATCTGGGAGAGGACGTCGAAGTTGGGGATGTTCTCTTGCAAGTGAGACATGAGCATCATGTCACGAGCCTTGTAGTACTCGTCGTGCAGAGCGAGGAAGTAGACCTGGCAGAGCATGGCGCGGGCGCGGAGAATTCCCTCGGCGTTGATGAAGAGGTAGTTGCAGAGGACGTTGACGAGGTTGCCGGCATCCTGGGCCTGGTCGCGGGGGGTGATGACGGACTCGACGCTGGACGAGACGTTCTTCAAGCAGTTGTCCTCGAGGATCTTGACGACCTGGGCAGGCTGCACAAACAGTTAGCAAAGAGACATCCCCACCACCGACGCGCCATGTGGACACTACTACTGACCTTGAAGTAAACGTGCTCGAGGCGACGGGTGACGATGCGGTTGATGCTCTCCTGGGGGATCTCGAGCTCGGCGTCCTTGCGGAGGTACTCGTAGTAGAGCATGCCGCGGAAGACGGTGTTGTAGAGGGCACCCTCGTCCGTGAGGCGGTCGATGTACTCGGAGGTGTGCGGGTCGATGTTTTGGAGCGAGCGGGTAAGCTCGTCGTCCAGACGCTCGACGTAGGAAACAATGCTTCCGGGGACCTTGATGTACTTCTGGTCCTTCCCCAGCGCGGGGGGCTTCTCGTCGTCGTCCCACTCCTCGGCGTTCTCGACGACAATGTAGTCCTTGTTCTGCTCGAGGACCTCGAGGAGCTGGTTGAGCTCCTTCTCGGCGGCCTTCCAGTGCTCGACAGGCATGTAGGACGCACCGCCGGAGCCGAGGTCGAAGCGGGTGGAGACGAGCGTGAGGAGGACGCGGATCTTCTGGTACGGGGTGTTGGAGATCTCGTTGAGCTTCTCCATGATCTTGATCTGCTCCTGCTTGTCCGTGTTCTTCTTTCCACGGGTCTCCATGATACTGCGCAGGTGCTTGAAGATGCTCTCGGGGGTGAACTGCAGCGTCCGGCCGCCCTTTCCGACGGTGGCGAAGCCCTCGTCGTCGTCTTCGGCGGCCACCTCGACCGGCTCGTGGTAGCGGTCCGACTTCTTGGGCTTGGGGGCGACCTTCTCCTCCTCCTCCTCGGACTCCATGAAGCCATCGTTGTTCGCGCGGTAGGCCTCGACCTGGGACTGGTAGTCCTTGACGATCTTCTTGATCTTCTGCTTCACGGCGTTCAATCCACGGGCAGCGGTCGCGTTCATCTTCTTGGGCGTGACCTTCTGCTTGGCGACGGCCTCGTTCATGTAGTCCTCGAGCTCGGCAATCGTCTTGACGTAGACCTTGGGGGTCTTGGCGCCGTCCTGGAGTTTCGAGACCTGGCGATTGAGCTTGTCGAACTCTGGGTGGTTGGGTGTGTCAGCGCACATGGTGGGTATCCCGCGGCATCACGGCGCATCTTACCTGTGGAGATGGAGGCCCAGTCACCAATCTTTTGGCCGTTTTCGATGAGCTTGATGGTCGCCTCGAGTTCCTCAATGCGCTTGTCCTTGGCACTCTTGACCTTTACCCGCTCCTCGTCCTCGGAATCTTCGCTCTCTGACGAGGCATCGCGAAGGAAACGCGAGGCACCGGCCTTCTTTCCACCTTCGCTGTCGTCGGAGTCGGAGTCGGAGTCGTCCTCATCCTCCTCCTCAGAATCCTCCTCCTGCTCCTCCTTCTCCTCCTCCTCCTCCTCCTCGGAGTAGAGCTCCTCCTCGTCGGAAGACGAGTCGGTGGAGCTGTCGTCTCCGCCACGGAAAAATCGAGACATGTTGGCGATCGCTTTCGGTTCGTACAGACGGACGGTTTGGCTGATGCGACTGGGAAGCGCGAGGTCGACGGCAGTTGTGTTCTGTCGTCGGGTCGGACTTGTCACGGCGGGCTTGAGGGGCTCTTTGAATTGTGCAAGAAATTTCAATTTGGTGGGGGATTTTTTTGTGGTTAGCGAGGACGGCTGGGACCGGCTGGCGGAGCGCTATGCAGCTGGCAGTGGGGTGAGAAGTCACAGGTGCCAGCGGTGACAATGAGACTCGGTGCAGCTCCACTGTCTTGAGCCACATCCCAAGCAGCTTCCCGCCGAAATTTCAGTAGCACCGCCATTCCACCAAGCTCGTGCCACCACGTGATCACAATCACACCGAAGTGGCCTAGCGCGAATTGCTCTTGTTCCCTCTAGGACAGTGAGCTGCATACCCAAAAATTTCGATCATGGCGCAGCGAGGCTTGTTGTCGATGAACTCATCAAACACCGCCTAATACCACCAACACCATTATCGCGACTTTGGTCATCGCTGTGAACTTTTGCGGGACCAGTCGACCATTTCGTCCCTGTTTCTTTTTCTTCTCATCTGCACGCAGCGTCAGGTCGATATCGAATACCGACCAGGATTGCGCTGCGCCTTTCGATCCCGATTTTCGCGTCTTGAAAGTCGCGCCTGCGACTCTTCGACTCGACGACTTTTCCCACGCCCGCGAAACGCGTCCATCATCGAGTCGAGATGTCCTTCCCTCCACCTCCTCCCCCCGGATGGGGCCCGCCGCCGCCGCCTCCTCCTCCTCCGTCATCCTCCCTTCCTCCTCCGCCTGCTGCACCAGCTCCCCCGCCGCCAGGTTATCGCCCCCCGACCGATCCCCAAATCGCCAAGTTCGCCCAAAAGAAGAAGGAATGGCTTCGCAGTCAGCGCAACCGATTTGGCGAGAAACGCAAGGGTGGCTTTGTCGAGACGCAAAAGGCCGACATGCCTCCGGAGCATCTGCGCAAGATTGTCAAGGATATTGGTGATGTGTCGCAAAAGAAATACACCAGCGATAAGCGCAGCTACCTGGGTGCGTTGAAGTTCATGCCCCATGCTGTCATGAAGCTTCTCGAGAATATGCCCATGCCCTGGGAGTCCGATCGAAAGGTCAAGGTGCTGTATCATGTCAACGGTTGCTTGACATTGGTCAATGAGATCCCGAGAGTCATCGAGCCTGTCTTCTTCGCGCAGTGGGCGATGATGTGGACCTTCATGAGGAAGGAAAAGGCCGACAGACGTCTCTTCAAGCGCATGCGATTCCCTCCTTTTGACGACGAGGAGCCGCCATTGTCATGGTCCGAGAATATAGAAGACGTCGAACCCCTCGAACCCATCCAGATGGAACTCAACGAGGAGGAGGATGCCGCTGTGTACGACTGGTTCTACGACCACAGGCCGCTCCTGGATACCCCCCATGTGAATGGCGACAGCTATCGATCATGGAATCTCAATCTTCAGCAAATGGCCACCCTCTTCAGATTGAGTCGGCCTCTTATTTCTGATGTCGTGGACAAGAACTATTTCTACCTCTTCGACCTCAAGAGCTTCCTCACTGGAAAGGCCCTGAACGTCGCCCTGCCCGGTGGACCCAGATTCGAGCCTCTGTACAAGGACATCGACCCGAACGACGAGGATTTTGGCGAGTTCAACGCTATTGACCGAATCATCTTCCGCAACCCCATCCGCACCGAGTTCCGCGTGGCTTATCCCTATCTTTACAACTCTCTTCCGCGAAGCGTTCACCTGGCGTGGCACTCACATCCCCAGGTTGTGTTCGAAAGATCAGACAACCCCGATCTACCCGCTTTCCACTTCGATCGGAGAATCCATCCCATTTCTTCGCGTGCAGTGGCGCCAAAGAATCTTTCAGCGAGCCACGAGGACGAGCTGTTTGGCCCCGGCAACAACGAAGAGCCAGAGGAGGAAGCGTTCGAGCTTCCTGCCGACTTCGAGCCGTTCCTCTCAGACGAGGACCTGACCAACGAGGACACGGCGTCGGCGATTGAGCTGTGGTGGGCTCCGTTCCCGTTCGACCGGCGATCAGGTCGCATGGTGCGGGCTCAAGATGTTCCCCTCATCAAGCAGTGGTATCTCGAGCACCCTCCTTCCGACAAGCCGCCTGTCAAAGTTCGCGTCTCGTACCAAAAGCTGCTCAAGAACTTCGTCTTGAATGAGCTCCACAAGAAGAAGCCCAAGTCGCAACAAAGTCAGAATCTGATGCGCAACCTCAAACAGACCAAGTTCTTCCAGCAGACTGAGATCGACTGGGTGGAAGCAGGTCTTCAGGTTTGCAGACAAGGTTTCAACATGTTGAACCTCCTCATTCACCGCAAGAACCTTACCTATCTTCATCTCGATTACAACTTCAACCTGAAGCCCGTCAAGACTCTGACCACCAAGGAGCGAAAGAAGTCTCGTTTCGGAAACGCGTTCCATCTAATGCGCGAAATTCTGCGTTTGACGAAGTTGATTGTCGATGCTCAGGTGCAGTACCGTCTGGGCAACATCGACGCCTTCCAGCTCGCTGACGGTATTCTATACGCCTTCAACCACGTTGGCCAGCTTACCGGTATGTACCGTTACAAGTACAAGCTCATGCACCAGATCCGTTCCTGCAAGGATCTGAAGCACTTGATCTATTACCGCTTCAACTCAGCGCCCGTCGGCAAGGGTCCCGGTTGCGGTTTCTGGGCTCCCGCGTGGCGAGTCTGGCTTTTCTTCATGAGAGGTATCATCCCTCTCCTCGAGAGATGGCTCGGCAACCTTCTGTCCCGTCAGTTCGAGGGCCGTCACAGCAAGGGCGTTGCAAAGACCGTCACGAAGCAGCGTGTCGAGTCTCACTTCGATCTCGAGTTGCGCGCGTCTGTCATGGCTGACCTGATGGACATGATGCCCGAGGGCATCAAGCAAAACAAGGTCAACACCGTACTCCAGCACCTGTCCGAGGCGTGGAGATGCTGGAAGAGCAACATCCCCTGGAAGGTGCCCGGTCTGCCCGCACCGATCGAAAACATCATTCTGCGTTACGTCAAAGCCAAGGCTGACTGGTGGATCTCGGTCGCGCACTACAACCGTGAGCGTATCCGCCGCGGTGCCACTGTTGACAAGACGGTTGCGAAGAAGAACGTCGGTCGTCTGACTCGACTTTGGCTGAAGGCCGAGCAAGAGAGACAGCACAACCACATGAAGGACGGCCCGTACGTTTCTTCCGAGGAGGCTGTCGCGATCTACACGACCACGGTCCACTGGCTGGAGTCTCGCAAGTTCTCCCCTATTCCTTTCCCCTCTGTATCCTACAAGCATGACACCAAGATTCTCATTCTTGCGTTGGAACGCTTGCGGGAGGCATACTCCGTCAAGGGCCGTCTCAACCAGAGTCAGCGCGAAGAGCTGGCTTTGATCGAGCAAGCCTACGATAGCCCCGGTACCACGTTGGAGCGTATCAAGCGCTTCTTGCTCACGCAGCGCGCCTTCAAGGAAGTCGGTATCGACATGAACGACAACTACAGCACCATCAACCCTGTTTACGACATTGAGCCCATCGAGAAGATTAGCGATGCTTACCTCGATCAGTACCTGTGGTACCAGGCCGACCAGCGACACCTCTTCCCCGCGTGGATTAAGCCCTCCGACTCTGAGGTCCCGCCACTTCTCACATACAAGTGGGCACAGGGTATCAACAACCTGGACAAGGTCTGGGAGACTGAGAACGGAGAGTGCAACGTCATGATCGAGACGGAACTGTCCAAGGTCTACGAGAAGATCGAGTTGACCCTGCTTAACTCGCTTCTTCGGCTGATCATGGACCACAACCTTGCGGATTACATCACGGCCAAGAACAACGTGCAGTTGACATACAAGGACATGAACCACGTCAACAGCTACGGCATGATTCGTGGCTTACAATTCTCTGCGTTTGTCTTCCAGTACTACGGCCTCGTCCTCGACCTGCTTCTTCTCGGTCCTCAACGTGCCAGCGAGATCGCGGGTCCCCCTCAAAGCCCCAACGACTTCCTCCAGTTCCGAGACAAAGAGACCGAGACCAGGCATCCCATTCGTCTGTACACTCGTTACATTGACAAGATTTGGGTCTTTTTGCGGTTCACTGTGGACGAGTCCCGAGATCTCATCCAGCGTTTCTTGACGGAACAGCCCGACCCTAACTTTGAGAATGTGATTGGATACAAGAGCAAGAAGTGCTGGCCGCGTGACTCTCGTATGCGTCTCATGAGACACGATGTCAACCTCGGCCGAGCAGTCTTTTGGGATCTCAAGAACAGACTTCCCCGTTCCATCACAACCATCGAATGGGACGACAGCTTTGCCAGCGTCTACAGCCGCGACAACCCCAACCTGCTCTTCTCCATGTGCGGTTTTGAGGTCCGCATTCTGCCCAAGTGCAGGAACCAAAACGACGACTTCTCGGTCAAGGACAGCGTCTGGTCCTTGGTTGATAACACTACCAAGGAAAGGACTGCTCACGCGTTCCTTCAAGTGACGGAGGAGGACATCCAGAAGTTCAACAACCGCATTCGTCAGATTCTTATGTCGTCCGGATCAACCACATTCACCAAGATCGCCAACAAGTGGAACACGGCTTTGATTGCGCTCTTCACCTACTACCGTGAGGCGGCAGTGTCGACCGTCAGCTTGCTGGACACGATCGTCAAGTGCGAGACGAAGATTCAGACAAGAGTCAAGATCGGATTGAACTCCAAGATGCCGTCCCGTTTCCCGCCGGCCGTCTTCTACACCCCCAAGGAACTGGGAGGCCTTGGCATGATTTCCGGCTCGCACATCTTGATCCCCGCCAGTGACAAGCGGTGGTCCAAGCAGACTGACACCGGCGTCACGCACTACCGTGCGGGTATGACGCACGACGAAGAGACACTCATCCCCAACATCTTTCGTTACATCATCCCATGGGAGGCGGAATTCATCGATTCTCAGCGCGTCTGGACGGAATACTCACAGAAGCGCATGGAAGCTAACCAGCAGAACCGTCGCCTGACCCTGGAGGATCTTGAGGACAGCTGGGACCGCGGTCTGCCCCGTATCAACACCCTCTTCCAGAAGGACAGAAGCACCTTGAGTTTCGACAAGGGATTCCGCGCCCGGGCTGAGTTCAAGATCTATCAGCTCATGAAGAACAACCCGTTCTGGTGGACTAGCCAGCGACACGACGGAAAGTTGTGGAATCTCAACGCGTACCGCACTGATGTGATTCAGGCTCTAGGTGGTGTTGAAACCATCCTCGAGCACACCTTGTTCAAGGCAACCGGATTCCCGTCCTGGGAAGGCCTGTTCTGGGAGAGAGCATCGGGATTTGAGTAACCACTCGACGGTTTCCTCTATCTTGTGAGCCCAGCTAACGGTTATTTCTTAGGGAATCGATGAAATTCAAAAAGTTGACAAACGCCCAACGATCTGGCTTGAATCAGATCCCCAACCGTCGCTTCACCCTCTGGTGGTCTCCTACCATCAACAGAGCCAACGTCTACGTCGGTTTCCAGGTCCAGCTCGATCTTACCGGTATTTTCTTGCACGGCAAGATTCCCACGCTCAAGATCTCGCTCATCCAGATCTTCCGTGCCCATTTGTGGCAGAAGATTCACGAATCCGTGGTTATGGACTTGTGCCAGGTCTTTGACCAGGAGCTTGAGTCCCTCGGCATCGAGACTGTTCAGAAGGAGACGATTCATCCCAGAAAGTCATACAAGATGAACAGTTCTTGTGCCGATATTCTTCTCTTCGCCAGCCACAAGTGGAACGTCACCCGACCTTCGCTACTGTTCGACACCAAGGACGTCATCGAGCCAACCACCACCAACAAGTTCTGGATCGATGTTCAATTGAGATACGGTGATTACGACTCTCACGACATTGAGAGATACACCCGTGCAAAGTACCTCGACTACACCACGGACAGCGCGAGTATCTACCCCTCGGCAACTGGTCTCATGATCGGTATCGATCTGGCTTACAACCTCTACTCGGCGTACGGCATGTACTTCCCTGGCCTGAAGGTTCTCGTTCAGCAGGCCATGGCCAAGGTTATGAAGGCCAACCCTGCGCTGTACGTCTTGAGAGAGCGTATCCGCAAGGGTCTGCAGCTGTACGCTTCCGAGAGCAACCAGGAGTTCTTGAACTCTCAGAACTACTCTGAGCTCTTCAGCAACCAGACGCAGCTGTTCATTGACGACACCAACGTCTACCGTGTAACCATCCACAAGACGTTTGAAGGCAACTTGACAACCAAGCCCATCAACGGTGCCATCTTCATCTTCAACCCCAGGACCGGTCAGCTATTCTTGAAGATCATTCACACTAGCGTCTGGGCCGGCCAGAAGCGTCTTGGGCAGTTGGCCAAGTGGAAGACGGCTGAGGAAGTGGCAGCGCTCATCCGCTCTCTGCCTGTGGAAGAACAACCGAAGCAGCTCATTGTCACCCGCAAGGGTCTTTTGGATCCTCTAGAAGTCCATCTGCTTGATTTCCCCAACATCTCCATTCGAGCCTCTGAGCTGCAGCTGCCTTTCCAGGCCGCCATGAAGGTCGAGAAGCTTGGAGACATGATTCTCCGCGCCACCGAGCCGCAGATGGTTCTCTTCAACCTTTATGACGAGTGGCTCAAGAGCATCTCGTCATACACGGCCTTCTCGCGTCTGGTCCTCATCCTGCGTGCCCTGCACGTCAACCCGGACAAGACGAAGCTCATCCTCCGCCCGGACAAGACGGTCATCACTCAGGACCATCACATCTGGCCGACGCTCTCGGACGAGGACTGGATCAAGGTCGAAACGCAACTGCGCGATCTCATCCTCAACGACTACGGCAAGAAGAACAATGTCAATGTGTCAAGTCTGACGACCAGCGAAGTCCGCGACATTATCCTTGGTATGGAGATTTCCGCGCCGTCCATGCAGCGCCAGCAGGCGGCGGAGATCGAGAAGCAACAGCAGGAGCAGCAGCAGTTGACGGCGGTCACGACCAAGACACAGAACGTGCACGGGGAGGAGATCATTGTCACGACGACGTCGCAGTTCGAGCAGCAGACGTTCGCCTCCAAGACGGAATGGCGCACCCGCGCCATCGCCACGTCGAACCTTCGCACCAAGGCCAACAACATCTACGTGTCGTCCGTCGACACGGATCTCGACGACGTCACCTACGTCATGCCCAACAACATCCTCAAGCGCTTCATCACCATTTCAGACCTCCGCGTCCAGGTCGCCGGATACTTGTACGGCTCCTCGGCCCCGGACAACGACCAGGTCAAGGAGATCAAGTGCATCGTCATGATCCCGCAGATCGGCGGCCTGCGCAACGTGCAGCTGCCGCACCAGCTCCCGCAGCACGAGTTCCTCGAGGGCATGGAGCCGCTCGGCGTCATCCACACGGCCTCGGGCTCGGAGCTGCCGTACATGTCAGCCGCCGACGTGACGGAGCACGCGCGCCTCCTCGACGCGCACCAGGCGTGGGACAAGCACAACACAGTGACGGTCAATGTGGCCTTCACGCCCGGCAGCGTGTCCCTGTCGGCCTGGGGCCTCACGCCGCAGGGCTACAAGTGGGGTGCTGAGAACAAGGACACGCAGAGCGACCAGCCGCAGGGATTCACGACGTCCATGGGCGAGAAGCGCAAACTGCTCCTCAGCCCTCGGTTCCGCGGCTTCTTCCTTGTGCCTGAGAACAACATGTGGAACTACAGCTTCATGGGCTCGGCCTTTGCCGGCATGGAGAAGAAGCCCATCCACGTCAAGCTGGACACCCCGCTGTCCTTCTACAGCGACCAGCACCGCCCCGTGCACTTCCACAGTTTCGCCGAGCTTGAGGACATCTGGGTCGATCGCACCGACAACTTCGCCTAAGGCCGTCGTCCATCTACTTGCACGTGGCGCGCAGAGGTGGTGGTTGTGGTTGGGTTCCGGGGAATTAGAGTTTTCTCTTCTCTTCCCGGGGCCTCGCCTGCGTGAAGTCGTCGGTCTGGCCGACGTGATGGCCGAGAAAAAAAATAAAACAGGCAAACACGGGTGTCGATCAACGAGAAACCCTAATACATTGTGCAACCAGTATTCGTACCTGGGGGCTTTTTGGGGGGAGGGAACGGATAGTGAGAGGGACTCGATTCCCGCATAGTGAAGTGTTTTATCTAACGAGCGGAAGAGGCGCGACGCGCGGAGGGATCTGTGTGATCAGGCAACCGGCGTTTGAAAGGTTTTTTTTTGGGAAGCCCGGACTCTGGACCCAACTGTACTATTCTTTTATTCCATGTCTTCTTCATGTCTGAGTATTTGCAAAAAAAAAATTTGGAATGGGAGAGTTTCCTACTCCATACAGACCGACGACCCATGTGGCATCATCCGTCTGGCCTGTCGCCAAAGTGATGATCGACGAAGGGTGACTTATCGCGCTGTCGAGGTGAACCGTGGCCGCGTCTCGATGGATGTCGCGAGTAGGTAATAATAGTAGTACAATTACGCCATGCGAGTAGCAAGGCGACATGGATGAGTCGAGAGTCGAGAGTGGAGGGAGGGAGAGGGGCGGAGGCGGAGGCGGCGCTCATCCGGCTCCTCTGTTCTGCCCATGGCTGCTTTCCTGATCACTGCGATCTGCCTCTCTCTCGTCGCTACTAGCGCCGCTGGCTCCCTCGCCGTCACTCGCAGTCGCTCCGAGAACTAGAGACAGGAACCGGGGGGGGGCCAAGGAAAGGAAAGGAAAGGAAAAGGGTACGACAAGAACGCACGTCGGCAAATATCTGACGAAGCCGGGCTTGGCCTTCGCGTCCCCTCGGCGCGGAAGAGCGACTGCGCCTCTCAACGGGCCCTCCGTCATACGCGGCTCCAAGGTTCTGCGAATGGGCGTCAAAGTCGGCGCGGCGGCGCGGTGTGTCCATGAATAGAAACGTCCGCCAACCCGTTCCGAGACTTCCATGCAGCTGCTCATCTTGGAGACGCAGAACACGACACCCGGCAGGGTGGTGGAGGGGGGGGGGGGGTCGGCTCCGCCAACAAGGCGCGGGCCCAGGGCAGGGAAAGGGGGGGGGG